>CAJHQP010003841.1:0-61941 GCA_905132765.1 Moricandia arvensis | reverse complement strand
ACCTGAATACCGTTCAAGATGGGCATCTCCATGTCCATAAGAATAAGATCATAGTTTCTCCCGGAACAATGAACGTCCACAGCTTCTTGGCCGTTGCAAACGACGTCGTTTCTAATACCTAGACGGTCCAACAGTTTGTGATGCATGGTTTGGTTTACAAAGTTGTCATCGACCACCAAAGCTGTTAACTTCGACTCTGCCAAGCTTGGAACTTCATCAGCCATCTCTCTCGTTATCTTTCTTTCTTGAGAGAACAAATATTACAGAACTCTTATAAAATATTCTGTGGAAACTCAAGAATATATTTGTTGCATATATAAAGAGAAAGACATTGTGAAAGAATCAGCTGGATTGTGTTTTTGGATTCGGAGGAGCTCTAGTGATCTTTGTATTTTTTCCATTTTGGGTATTTCTTTTACATTTTTTCAAGATCTTTTAACTTACTTAGGGCTTAGATTGATCTCTTGAGATTCTAATTAGCCAAAAAAAACACCATGTGAGCAAGATACATGAATAGCATATAATCATTATATGATATTATGATTACAAACTATATAAAGATACATATACATACATTTAGCAAGAAATATCACGTCATATGTTCAACTTTTGATTCAGTTTTAATTCATAAAATAAACAAAATCTAATATATCTTTGCAAGTTCTGTGATTATCATATATCTATTGGATTTTTTTAGAAAATAACACAATGATATGACAAAATCTTGTGTATATAAAAACGATCATCTATTAGTTAAGTTCATAAATTAAAATCTGATAATTCAACAAACGTGACTTAAATAATTATAAACTGCATATATCATAATTAAGCATATTTAACATATGGTAATGACATAAACGCAGAATTGTTTTCCGACATTTTTATTATTATTCGATTTATAGAACATAAAAAAAAAGGATTCTACAGAGGTTGTGGCCTTGACTGAACGATGTAGACATCCTCACCAACCAAACAACCTTCAACGTCTTGTGCACATCCAAAGTTCCTTTCCAAGAAGAAACCAACCGAACCAAGTCTCTGACCTAGCTTCTGTCTAACACTGAGTCAACCGTTAACCGTTTCTTGCTATAGTCAACGGTTTAACCGAACGTATTTTCCAATCAGCAAGGACCTTTTCCTGACACAAGAAGCTCTTCACTGAAGTTTTGCAAACGCTAAAGGTTTTGCACAATCCCATCAAGCTTACCTGAAGCAAGTCTCCATGGTGTTCCCTCTCGTCCCTGAAGCTAAAGTCTCACCTAAACCAGGAGCTATCTCGGCTTCGACCAGGTTGCTGTCTGGATCAGCTGGACTTACAGTGTGAAGAACAAAAGATAAGTCTGGAGACAGCATCTCTTGAACTAAAACAGCCATTGAAGCTTCTTTTTGAGAGACACCAGCAGCTCTACGGCTTAGAACAGCTCTTCTTGTGTAGAGAGAAGCCCAAACTTGGCAAACGGAATCTGAAAACACTAGAGGATCTGAGCGAGACTCACGTTGGGGATTGATTCATAGAGTCCTGCTGCTGACATCCCGGCTAAGTCCTCAACGTTGGCGCTTGAACGAACAATGAGACGAGCGTCTTTGGTAAACGCTTTGCTTATGGTGTTGATTGTTTCTTTAGGCACTTTGCCAGTGACTTCATCACTTCATGGATCTGATCACATATGTTGTCTAGCTCACCGCCTTCAGGTCTGGCTGTTTTCTAACTTTTCTAACAGAGATGCAAACTTTTCTTCTGAGTTACTTTGCTTTAAAGCTAGTTCCATTGATCCAAAAGGTATGACAACTCCAGCTGGAACCTTGAATGATGCTGGAACTCCGTTCTCGCTGTCCACTGCACATTCATTATAAAAACCAATGTTCAAGAAATCGACAGGGTTAGTTAGACTTTATATAGACCGACTAGTCGGAGGCCTAGGTGCCGCCTAAACCGATCTTTAGAAGATTGATAAAAACAAACCGTGCACAAATCAGATTTGGTTGCAGACTCCAGTGAGTTTAATCCCCTTAAGAGATTGAGAAAACTTTACCACTAGTAGAGGCTGCTGCTAAAGATGCAAGAAGACCACATGCAGCAGCTTTTGAACCAGAGGTTGATGCATCTGAATCCGCAAGTGCTATGATTCCTCCACTAGGGATATCCTGTGGATGAAACGCTGTAATATCATCAGTTTGCTACCAGAGGGTTAAGGGTACAGAATCAAAACTTTACCTTGGATGAGTAAAGGAGGTTACTAGATGATGAGGACACATGCTTTGACTCTTCATCACCCTTAGATACACTTTTCTTATCCGTTTTTTTCTTAGCACTGGGTTTGGATTTGGGAGTACGACTCTTATCTTCAGTTGAAAGTATCAGATTAACATGGCTTGGAGATGCTTCCAACCTGTAAGGTTCATAGTAGAGATAACATTAGAGAAGAGACACGAAGTTCTTGTTTTATGTGGAATTGAAGCTAATTACCTCACATATTTTCCCACAAGTCGCCGTATATCAGCCACCTTGTCATCATCATCACATGTCACAAAGACAATCTTCTCCTGTGGAAACATTATGTGAAATGAAGAGTGTCAACGCTGCACTTCACTATAGAAGTTTAAGGAAATGAAATAAGAGAAAAATGGTTATTGCCTGCCGCGCTCTGACACCAAGGTGAGACAAGTGAGGTAGCTCCTGGAGAAGCATGACTCCAGCTATGTTCCCATTAGCAGCACTTACCTGTCAAAGCATGTTTATAAGGTAATCTTTAGTATGATGTTACAAATCACGGTAAGGTTTAATGAAGATCAGTAACCTCTTCATCGCCATCAGCTTTGTTGACCAAGAGAATAATAGGACCACCACCAGTTGATGGTAACGACCCCGGCACAATGCTCTCAACCTGCAAATGTAAATTCTCATCAATGTTACAAAGGCTAAGGCATATCTAACTTGAAAATTTCAACCATTACAAAACAACCAACCATATCACAAAGTAGTAATTTTAAAATCTCATCTATATATTCATTTTCCTTCTCCACGTACCTGAACTAATGTACCAGAAGTTGATCCAGGTACAATGACGTCCCAGCCCTCAGAACCAAGTGAGTTTCTAACAGCTTTTAGAAGAACAGTGCAGAGCTTTGAGATCTGAAAAATTATACTGCAAGGTGGAAGGAACCACAGGTTTGGTCAGATGAAAATACAGAAAGAGAATGAATGTTAAGAAATTATAAGCAAGAAAAGAATCTCTCAAATGACTTCATGAGGTTGTTTGTACAGCTTAAGCTAAGAACAGGTCTGACTTACCCAGCACGAATCTCTGCTTCTGTATAGGTCTTTACACTGTTCTCTGGAATACCTAGAGCTCTTCCTAGTATCTGAAATGATAAGCACGTTTAATATACATTAGTAACAGAGTGATAATTTGATCACATTAGGAGGAAAAAATTGTATACCTCCACATTAGGAGGAAATATTTGAAGAAGTAAATCAGAATATTCTGATGTTAATCTTCGTGCTCGATCAAGACTTGCTTTCAGCCTCATGGCCCAAATGGTTTTTCCATCTTCTTCCCCTTCATGAATAAGGAGCAGTTTCAGAACTAGCCTTACACATCAGAGTTACATAGAACGAGTTGATGTATGTGAGAGAAGGAAATAACCTTCTTTTTCAAGCAGGTCTCTCTCTCGCCCAAGCCAGGAGTTCATTTCCAATGGCTAAACATTCTTCTTGCTTCCAACCAGATAGACCTACTTGCTGAACACCCAAGACCAAAGCATCCAGAGGATCCTTCCACGAGGAAACACTTCTTGATTCCACATCTTTTGCCAGTTGAACAGCTCCTCCCATAGATTCAAGAGCATTGAGGAATCTACTCAAAATCATTTACAAGTTAAATAACATCCAAAGGAAAATATTGCTCCAAAAGAAGAAAATGTTATGCACACCTGCTTAGTAGAACAAAAAAGTAGTCCTCAAGGCCAATCTCACAAAGGCGCCACTAATCAAAAGGAGCAAACTATATAAATAAACACATTGCTACATGATAATGCTGAGCTGTGTGGGAAAAAAAAAAACTCACCTTCTGGCGCATTGCAATGGCAGCATCAGGAGCATCATTTCGCATGCCGCTGTTAAGTTCCTTAATGATTGTTTCTCTTAGAGAAGCCAGAGCATGCATAGTTTTAATCAACTCCAAAACGGTGCTTGACTCTCCAGATGCATCAAGGCGCTGAAAATACAAATTTCGCATTCAGACACATGAAGAGACTACAGTAACAAACTTTGCCTTGATTGTATTTGTATTTAATATGAAGCAATCTAACAAAAGAATGTGATTATACTGTTCAGAAGATCATGCAAGATTGTATGCTTCTTCCAGAAAAAAAAACATATGAGCTAGTCAGCACAGGTTCACAAGAAAAAGTAAAGTAAGAGCTTACCTCTTTACACTCAAAAAACAATTTGAGAGCAGAAAGACCTCTCTCATCCATAGAAATCTTCATAGAATCAAGTTGCTCGGTAAGGCTGCAACAAGATACAATGGCTATATATTATATAGTACGTGGGAGCATAGTATAGCACGTATATGATGAACGGATAGGTTTGCCTTTACCTTCCAGCATTAAAAAAATCCTTAAGCTCATTATGGAATATTCTGAACTGCTCCACAAAGTCTCCACTGTATTTTCCTGGGGTCTCTGTGATTCTCTCTAGCATTGCTTCTGTTGCAATTAGATCTTCTGGACCCGCATTCCGGTGAAGCTTGTTTTGTATGGTATGCTTGATTTCTTGCTGGTACAAAGATTGGTAATATGAATACTATGACCAGTAACTGATCTAATGACTAAACAGCTAAAGAGAGTATCATTACCTTGAGATCATGAGGAATGTCATTTCGATGGGCGATGTCTCTAATTCTAGTTAGAGGCACAGATGCAGTAAACTCTGCTTTGAAAGAAGGCAAACACGGATGGATTTTCCGAGCAACGAGCACTTCCTACCAAATAAAAGCATATCCAACTTAGAGAAGCAAATGTGAAAGCAGAGAACATGAGAGCAAATGTGTCACCTCTGCAGTAGCATCTTTCTTGCTGCAAATGTTCTCCAACTCACGGAATATAAGCCTGGAAATCTCAGCATGATGATTTGGACGGTGATGCCCTCCATCTTCAAAGCAAGGAATCTGACCTGTGTTTATCCACTGCATACAATGCCAACAAACAAAAAACGAAGATAAACTAGGTGAACTCCCAAATAGGTTAGGCTTTAAAGAAAAAGAAAAAAGAGAAACCTTCAAATAGACTGCAGAGTATATGAGCGCTTTCAACCGTTCCTCCCTCTCAAGACTCCCAACTATGACACTGCTAACCAACTCAAGCTTGAACACAAGAGTACACATTAACCAATAAGAGATGTTTCATTCTTCGCAAGTGAAATCTTTTAACTAAAAAAGGACACATGCAATTCATATAGATTACCTTTTTCCGCCAGTTTCTAGAGTTGCGATCACCTTCCACCATCTTAAGAGCTGAGCCTTCAAGACCACTAGTGTCCCAGTTCCTACCAACTTCTCTGTTACCATGCTCATTAGAGCGCATAAAGGAAGCATCTTTGCCTTGCCATTGCCCGCCCAATGTACTCTTCTGAGGCAGCGCACCATTCTCACTGCTCACTACTCTATCAACATGGCTCTCACTGCTCTCCTCCCCACCAGATTCATTAGCAACTTCCTGAGGCAAATCAAGTGTCTCTCCAGTAGCATCCCAGTGACAGACAACAGAGAAGCTCCCGGAGTTAGGAAGCTTAAGGACACGATTATCACCAGACTCCCACGAGAGTGAACCATCTTTCTTGACGACGACGAACTTAAACTCCAAAGCCTCACCTCCGTTAAGCTCAAGCTCACAAACCCATCCGTTCTCAGACCAAGCAAGAGGCGACTTCTTCTTCCAGGAACCAATCTCTTTAGCTGATCCAAACATAGCAACATGCTCACCGAACTTAACTTGACGATCAAGCCTCACATTCAACTTCACTTTTGACCCCGACCCATCTCTCTTCTTCCTCTGTTCCTCACTGGGTCAGATCAAAGTTTCGATTTTTAGATACTAACAAACTAATTTCGATCGAAAGGAAGAGAAAAGGAAGAAACTTTACATGGTTGTGGAAGAGGAGGAAGCAGAGCAAGTGAGACGAGAAGGGGAGCTTTTGAGTCGGTCTGATCGGCGAGGAAGGTGGACTCTGCGAGTGAAGGGGACGAGACTGGGAGGAGAGGAGTGTCTCGTGGTGATGAAGGTGAAAGGAGAGCCGTAACAGTGGCTGCCAATGCTCTTCATTGGAGTTGTATGATAAGAGATTTTTGTGTGTGTGTGTGTCAGTCTTCAAGTCTCAAAAAGCCATTAACAATCATATTATAGGAGTTTTCGCTTTTTTCCACTGGGAAATTGCCAAAACATGTGCCAAGAAAATATCTTCCGTGACAGATTAATTTTCATCCGTTAAACCGATGAGAGACGTTGAATTAGATAATTATTTAATTAAAGAAAACTTCTTAAACCATTCTATTCGTAAAAAGTACGTAAAGGTAGATCCCCATAATTAATAATTATCCTAGGAATTCCATTCGTTATTAATATTATTTTATTTTAAAATAGATGCAAGTTTATATATATTCTGCATTTAATCAATTACATGACAATGTTCATATTAGACTATTTTAAATGTTTTTTTTATTTTTAAAAATTTGTAAAATTCTAGAATAAAGATTTCAAATGAATGTATCTTAATAACTATTTTCTTTCTTATTTTAAATATAAAGACATACTATTGTATTTTAAAGATAAATGAAAATAGCATTTTGTATTTTTAAATATAAGTGAACTAGCAAAGTGTTTTTCTAAACTTTTACTACAAACAATATAGAGGTATATTGAATATATTTATAATAGCTAATATTATTCTCTGTGTTAAATTTTAGAATTTGAATTTCAAAAATTATGCATAATACGTGTATAGTAGTTATTGAAAAATTAAGTTGGTTGTGTCTCTTTTTTTTTTTGTCGTCTGTTGGTTGTGCTTAATTGGATAGAAAATTATTAGACTGCTTATGGGCCTTAGCATATATAATATAAAGTTAATGGGCTTTGGGTGGAAGGCGCAAACTTTCAAGGCGCCGATAGAGGCTGCAGCCTGCATGTATGCTCCCAAGGATCGATGATATAGTAAGTGGTATCAAGAAGAATCAAGCTCACTGGAGCTGGACCTACTAAGCCAACCATTGAGAGGAGATGCAGACAACAAACAGATTCTTCCTGACTAAGAGAAGAGAAACTCAAATCTTTTGTGTGTTTGTGTTCTCACTTGTTTTTCTCTATTTCTTCTTATTGACTTTTATCACTCCCTTTGACATATCTTTGAGATGAGCTTTTTGGTTTTCTTTTGATAAACTATATCGGCTGATCCGGTCGATTTTAGAAGAAATGCACTTATTCCTACAGAGTGGATTGGCTACCGCACTGTCTGATCCAAGTTTGAAATACCTTCTGACTAATGTCAAGTAGTGAACCGATTATTTATTATGATCCACCATGTAAATCATTTGGGTCGAAGCTCCAAGTCCGGTCAAATAATAATAATTTAATTTTCAAAAAAAATCAAAAGCAAAATTGATGTGTGTACACATTAAGCCTCAAAAAATTACCACTACAATTTCTTTTTGGTTTGTTGAAATTTCATAGTCACTTGGTTGGTCTTTAGAGCACTAGTTGTTATGCCTTTTTGAAATTTATGCCACAAAGACTTTTATAAGATTGTGTTTTTTTTTCTGAAAATTCAAATACTTTTGATGGAGTTTTAAGTTGACCGTTAGTGTCAATGAACCGTACTGGGAAACACCATTAATTGCATTTCATAATTTTGTTGTTCAGGATAATAATAAGACGTTACAGATATTTTTGTTAATATATAAATTTTTTATTCAAAGGATAATTATAAGACGTATACATGCATTTTCATTGTTGGCATATTCTTTTCTATCTTTTTATAAAATCAGAGACACGTTTTATTATCTTTTTCTTCCATTTGATATTTTGTCAAGTTAAGAATCGTTGACTACAACTCTTAACAGGATAACGATCGTTTGAGAAGTAAAACACATTTTTGGTCCTTACAGGAATTATTTTTGTTACGTAATTAATTTTACATGTATGTCAAGTGGATATAGTTTACTTATAAGTCTGAACACAAGATATCCGTGGCACCATATTTCAACAATAATTATACACAACTAATATTCAATTTATGAATTTGCATGTGTTGATATACCTTAAATAAGTCGATTACTGGTATTAGTCAAGAAAAATAAAACCACGTGACAGAAAAGCCACTACAAAATAATCAAAAATCATACTTTAATCTATTTTTGTGTTCCATCATTGGTAGATTTTTGTTGTTGCATAAGTGTATTCCAATAATCGAGTAGCATTGAGCAAATATGGTTGTTGGCTTTTAAAGATATGGACCCATAAACAAGACAAGAGTGACAGTTAAGAAGGTAATACTCAAATAACGTGACAGCAACTGAGAAACCAATATGAAGATAAAAAAAAGCAAATTTAGATTAATATCACATATTTGATTCCTAATCGTTTTTAACAACAATTGAATGGACTGATCAAATATATGTTTACATAAACCTAGACTTTTAGGATTTGGATCCATAGTCTCAAGAAAGTTTGGTGGGTTGGAGTTGTCTCACCCTATGGAGGATTGTTTTGTTACATTGTTCACCAGTTAAGTAGTCAAATGCACAACAACAATTTTAACTGGACTTTGATTCTGCTGTTTAAACCCGATCAAAACTGACCTAAAATGTTTTAGAATTTTGCCATTTCTATCGGTCCTAACTCGATGTATCATAACCTCTACCGAGATGGGTCGAGACTAGCGATGAATGTCCTTAGCAGTCTATATTATCAGCCGGAATATATCTCAGTTATCAGTCGCTAGGAAATCACATATGTTAATTTTACTCTAGTGGTCAACGGGATTAGAATCCGAATCCTTATTATTTATATATATATATATATATATATATAATATTAAATTGTACAAATGTGAAAATGATTTCTATGAAATTAATCACAGGCTACATGACAGCAAATATGTATGACCTACACACGATGTTAACGGATCGTTTCGTATACTAAAAGGTGTGAGATATTTTGATTCGGTGGCAAGATTTTCATAACACGTTGAGAGCGATATAAAAAAGTTGTAACAAGAGAGGCGAATCATGCAGTATATAACATAACAACAAGTATAATATTCGTGGATAATATATAATAACAAGAAAGAGAAGACTTATTGTGACGGTATGCACATTGTATATTCAACTAAGGCGCCACATAAAGCAGAAGTAACGTTTGTTGACCAATGACTTTGATGACTCAGTAGCATGTGAACATACAAAGAGACGTGTATCCATCCCGTTGGCTGCAGTTATTTTCTTTTGTGCTTCACTGCCTCCTCTTCTAATCTATATAAGGAACTAAACACCCCAATGGTCTCTTTAGATAAGTGTTCCTTTTTAACTCGTTAGAGAAAATAACTTTTTAAGATTTAGTCTCTGAAGAGATCTTAGGCATGGCCGGAGGAGGATTTGCGACGGCTCCGGCGAACGGAGTGGAGTTTGAGGCAAAGATAACTCCTATAGTTATCATCTCTTGCATCATGGCTGCTACTGGTGGTCTCATGTTCGGCTACGACGTTGGTGTTTCCGGTATGAATATTCCAATGATAGTTTCTAATGAAATGAAGTAGAAATTTGATTCTAATTAGGATACCTAAGATTTTGTTAGTTTAAGAGTTCTCAAGTAATGATTCTTAAATAGGACTTGGTTATGTTCTCACCTACCATATACAACTTCTTTGGGAGGAAGATTTCACCTAAAATATAGAGAACTTGTGGAAAGTAATTTATCAAAATGAAGTTTCATTATAATTAACTAGTTCAATTAATGTTAATTAATTAGTGATTTTATAGCTTGCAAAAGTTTGGCAACTAGTGATCTTTCTGCCCTAGATCTAGATCGTCCTTGTTTTAACTTTTAATAGTATAGTGACAAAACCAGTGTCATAGGTTTTAGTTTTTTTTTTAATTTTGTTTTAGAATAACTAATTATAATGTTATGGTCTATAATTCATGCACACTCATAACATCATGATTCATGACTATCTGACAATATTTAAATGAGATTAAACGGTAAAAAATAGCAAGAAATAATAAATTATTTTCCATCAACAATATGGTTATGTAGGGGGAGTGACAGCGATGCCAGACTTTCTAAAAAAGTTTTTCCCGGTGGTTCACCGGAAAGTAGAAGCCGGCGCCGACAAAAACAGCAACTACTGCAAATACGACAACCAAGGACTACAACTCTTCACATCATCTCTATACTTAGCCGGTCTAACCGCAACGTTCTTTGCATCATACACGACGAGAACGCTAGGACGTAGACCAACCATGCTCATAGCCGGGGTGTTCTTCATCATCGGTGGTGATTCTCAACGCGGCGGCTCATAACCTAGCCATGCTTATTGCAGGGAGGATATTGCTTGGTTGTGGAGTTGGGTTCGCTAATCAAGCCGTGCCCTTGTTCTTGTCGGAGATTGCACCTACTAAGATCCGTGGTGGTCTTAATATTTTGTTTCAACTTAACGTCACTATTGGTATCCTCTTCGCTAATCTTGTCAACTATGGGACCGCCAAGTAAATATCTCTATCCTTATATCCTCTTTTTAATATATTTTTTTTGATAAAGTGAAATTAAAATGTGTGAAAGTAAGCTTAAAATTTATTTTAAAAAATCAAATAAATATATGGTGATAACGATTTTACGTATACTTTCTAAACTATTCCAAAGTTTTCTTTATCTTCTTAAACTTTTGGTAGTCAATATTGAACTACCATGAGAAAAGCATTTTAACGTTTTAGGTCTATTTAAGATATCTCTATCCATATCCTCTTCTTATATTATTTTTGATAACGTGAAACTAAAATGTGTGAAAATAAGCTTAGAATTAATAAAAATCAAATAAATATATGGTGGAAACGATTTTACATATACTTTTCTAAACTATTCCAAAGTTTGCTTTATCATTGTTGTCAAATTTTTCTTGTTAATATTCAACTACCATCACAAAAGCATTTGAACTTATTTTTTAATAATGGATATTTAAGTCTTCCGTGATTTCAGCAAATACTATCCACATGCCTACGTGACTACGTCTTTATCTTATAGTACACGGAATCTAGTCGCATCTCATTTTTCACGTCATGCCCTAATATTATTTTTATCCTCTACGTTGACTTTAATGCTGCTATGACAGATGATCTGTCACTTAAGCCGAGTTAATGGGCTATAATTACCTACTACATAGGCCCATACTGGAGTTAAATACGGACCCACTAAATAAATGTGTTTTTTTTTTTGCAGGATCAAGGGAGGATGGGGATGGAGACTTTCCTTAGGTTTGGCCGGTGTCCCGGCCCTTTTACTGACGGTGGGAGCTTTGTTGGTGACGGAGACACCGAACAGTCTTGTTGAAAGAGGTCGTCTTGATGAAGGCAAAGCCGTTCTACGTAAGATTCGAGGTACTGATAATGTGGAGCCAGAGTTTGCTGATCTTCTTGAAGCTAGCCGCCTTGCTAAAGAAGTCAAACACCCTTTTAGAAACCTTCTTCAACGTAGGAATAGGCCTCAGCTCGTCATCGCCGTCGCTTTGCAGGTTAGTAATCTGAAACGTCACCTCCCCTCTGGAGTGTTTTGCTTAGCCATGCGGTTTATTCGGTTTATTTGGGTCGGGTATTTTCAGTTTCGGTTTTGGTTAGTTCTGTTCAGTCACAAGTGAAAAATCGATTCGGTTCGGTTTTTCAGTTTTTTTTTCTAAAATAACCGAAATTTTGAGTTTAGGTAGATTTCAGTTTAGTTTTTAAAAAAACTGTGATATTTTTGATTATCTTTGATTATTTTTGATTAAATTGGTTAGTTTTGTTTGGTTATTTCGGTATTTTTTTAATAGAAATGAATAATCGAAAAATCAAAGTATTTTCAAAACTTTTCGAATTAAACCAAACTCAAAACCGAAATTGAACGGAACAGTCGGCTGGTCCAAAATAACCAAATTTTTGAGTTTCTGTATAATTCAGTTTAGGTTTTTTTTTAAAAAAAAAATCGATTATTTTTGATTAAATTAGTTAGTTTAGTTTGGTTATTTTGGTTCATTTTAAATAAATTTTATTTTTCCTAAATTGCATAACCGAAAACCAAAGTATTTTCAAAAACTTTTCGAACTAAACCAAACTCAAAACCGGAACTGAACCGAACCGTCGGCTGGTCCAGTTCAAATCTACAAGCTACTTTTGCTGTTATTTATGCTAATTTTATACTAATCTGTTGTTGCGTAATAACTACGCAAACACTCCAGATCTTCCAACAATGCACTGGTATCAACGCAATCATGTTCTACGCTCCTGTTCTTTTCAGCACGTTAGGGTTTGGTAGTGACGCTTCTCTCTACTCAGCAGTAGTCACCGGTGCAGTCAACGTCCTCTCCACGTTAGTCTCCATCTACTCCGTCGACAAAGTCGGTCGCCGAGTTCTCCTCCTCGAAGCTGGAGTCCAAATGTTCTTCTCCCAAGTCGTGATCGCCATCATACTCGGCATCAAAGTCACTGACCACTCACAAAACCTCTCCAAAGGGTTTGCGGTTCTTGTCGTGGTAATGATCTGCACCTACGTAGCTGCTTTCGCCTGGTCTTGGGGACCGCTCGGGTGGCTAATCCCTAGTGAGACTTTCCCTCTAGAGACACGTTCAGCTGGTCAGAGTGTCACGGTCTGCGTCAACCTTCTCTTCACTTTCATCATCGCTCAGGCTTTCCTCTCGATGTTGTGTCATTTCAAGTTCGGGATATTCATCTTCTTTTCTGCATGGGTCTTGGTCATGTCTTTCTTTGTGATGTTCCTCCTTCCTGAGACCAAGAACGTTCCTATTGAGGAGATGACTGAGAGAGTGTGGAAGAAGCATTGGTTTTGGGCTAGGTTTATGGATGATCATCACGATGATCAAGTGTTCGTGGGAGGTGATGTAAATGGCAAGAAGAGTAATGGTAAATCTAATGGTTTTGACCCTTCAACACGGCTCTAAACCAAACTAAGAAGCGAGAGAAAGACCAGATAGATGTAAGAAGATACAGTTTTTATGCACTTTACTTAATGTTGCTACTTCAAAATGAGTTTGTGTATAGGTAAAGTACTTAATGTCTCATCCAACAAGTGTTATGTTCTGTTTTTGTTTTCGAGAGGGTGACAATGTATATTTTAAAGTTCAAAGTTTGTATTGTTTAATTTCTACAAAGCATTTTCCCCAAAAGTAAAGATGTAGCCTATGTTAGTAGATAGAAATTGGGTTTGTTATGGGCATAGTATGGACATTAATATATTATCATGAAAGTGGGAATCAATGTTCTTATTGTGGCTATGGTGACCATTTTCCCACAGGTTGACAAAGTACTCTTCACTCTCCCTACATATTTTTTTTTTTGGATATTTGGAGGATGACCCGAAGTTCGGAATACTCCAGATCCAGAACCACAATATATAATATTAGTTTCTTCATATTGGTCACTTCTCTCGTAACCAAACTAATACTGCAGTGATCTCTTTTGGCTAAGGAGTGTCTAACACTACATCGATATCTTAGATAATAGGATTATGGAGGAATCCAAAGATCAGAAGACTTCAGTTATTCAATCAACAAGTCAATAAGCTACAAGTTTATACAAGCTTTTAGACCTTATCATATACCTAACAAAGTAAACCAAGGATACACAAATCGTAATACACTTCAAGATAGATTCATCCCAAAATTTGACTTTTTTGCTAAAAATGGAAAAAAGAAAAGGTGGGCTTGGGCTAGACTAGGGCAGGCTATGCTGGACCAGTGCCAATTGCGTCTGTATTTGTTAAGATAACAAAAAGGTGTCTAGATTCAATGAATCCAGTGAGAAGCAAAGACTTAAGAATCGGCTTTAAATGCGGAGATGCACTGTACAAAGAATAAACCCTAAAAGCCGTCTCTATTCAATCATAATCCCAAACACTTCGGGGATTCTCTTACCACAACTGAAACTCTTGTCTCTCTCTCAACTCTTCTGTATTAATATCTGATTCTCTCTTCTTGGAAAAAATATCACACTCCTTTTTTTCTAATCTCCTCCTAGCTTCTTCTTCTTCCTCCTAAGAACACATCTAAGATGGTCTTGTGCGTGTTCGGATATGGATCTTTAATCTGGAACCCTGGTTTTGATTTTGACGAGAAACTCATTGGCTATATCAAAGACTACAAACGCGTCTTCGATCTAGGTATGTTTCCTAGACTAACACATGGTTGGTTCTCAGATTTGAGGCCAAATATTTTTTAGACTAATCTTAGTAATTTTTTTTTGGAGAATTAGTAGACTTGCAACGTATTTAAAATAGGTTTTAAATTTTAAGAGTTATATATTGTGACCAGAACCGACAATGCCTAAACATTAATCACCACTTCTTGATTTTTCACAAAAAAAATAATCAATGTTGCTTTAAAACTTTTATTTTCTGCAGGGTGCATTGATCATAGAGGCACGCCTGAACATCCTGCAAGAACTTGCACGTTGGAGCAGTCCACTGGAGCTATATGCGTAAGAAAAACATACTTTTTATTTTTCTTATAATAAAAACAAAAGATTTGTAATTCTGGTGTTGATATTTTTTATATTTGGACAGTGGGGTGCAGCTTATTGTGTTCGTGGAGGACCAGAGAAGGAGAAGCTAGCGATGGAGGTACACAGATTACAACTATACTGATTTTACATTATTTATTTGTTTCTTTTGTTGATCTGATTTCTTTTTTGCAGTACTTGGAAGGAAGGGAGTGTGAATACGACTCAAAAACCCTTGTTGAGTTTTATACGGTAAGAGCACTCACATTGTTACTATTTAAGTAAGTATAAAAATATGATTATGAAAATATTTGGAGAAAACTGCATCAATAAACAAAAAGAAGTAAAAAGTCAATCTCTCTCTCACGCTTTTCCCAATGCTCAACTGTTGGAATGTCCTGGTTTTGATTCCGGTGTGAAACCTCCGGTGTTTGCTGCTGGCGAACCTCCTCCTCCTCCCTTTCCCCCTGACCCTCCAGATCCTTCCTCACCCCTCTCACCTGTTAATTTCCCTCCTCTTTCCTCTCAACCCTCAACTGCTCCAAGGCGTAACAAAACGGTCCAAACCAATCTTGACCGGAGTTATAGTGTATGTTTGAATTTAAAAGCCTCCTTTAGTCTCTTGATGTTTCTAACTTGGAAGATTCAGTGTTAAAGTGAGTTTGGTGACCTCTCTCTTGTGTAGATTCACGTCAACCCCTGACAAAGTGTCAAACAAATACTACTTGGGCCCTGCTCCTTTAGAGGATATGGCAATGCAGATCGCCACAGCTTCTGGGCCTTGTGGGAACAACCGGGAGTATCTTTTCAAGCTGGAGAAAGCAATGCACGACATAGAGCATGAGGATGAGTATGTGATTGAATTGGCCAATGAGGTCCGGAAACATCTCGACTTACCAAATGAAGTTAAGGCATTGTTTAAGCCTGTGGTCTCTCGTGTACCCATCAAATCTCAGTCTCAAGCTCATGTTTCCACTCTTCAACGAGTCTTTGCATCATGAGAGAGAAGCAAAATCATGGAGCCAACTAACACGTTGATGAATAATTTTTTAAGGATGTGACTCTTATGGTTCCACTTTTATTTGTTTTGTCACATTTTAACTTTCTAAAGTTTGAATTCAGAAGACAGATGTTTAGAAAAAATTATGGGAAAATTTCAATTCTACCACAAGTTTGATATCACTTTTCAAATTTACTATTAATAAATGATTATTTTAACAAAACTTTAAATTTGTAATAAAATAACATTAAACTAATTATTTAAATATTTATAGAACATTTATAAACTTAATCCTAACTTCTTAATGCTAAACCCTAAATAATAATCACTAAAACATAAACTCATATATTATTATATTTTTTTACTAGTGATATTTTTGAAAACTGATATTTAACTTATGTTATTTGGAACAATTTTTCATTTTCTACTGCGCTAGTGAGCATTTATAATACCATGATATTTAATTGTTGAGAATAACTCGAATCTTTTTGCTCTCGCCATCACAAAGCCCAATTACATGCCAGCCTTTGTAGACAATTTAGAAAGAAATTAATTGAGTCGATGAGATCAGTGATAGGAAGATGGTTGCTTTGTGAAAGCCAATCATAATCAAAGTTGAAGGCTTGAAGCTGAAGCATAGCGAGCTTGACGATAGATTGGAGCTTATGCTAATACATTTTTGTATCTTCACATAGATGGTACATTACCATTCTAGTTTTGCCTGTTTTCATTTACTCTAAAGGCCACGTTTGGTTGGAGCCCATGTAATACATTTTTGAAATTTTAATTTAGTATTTAACCTTTTTAAATGGATCATACAAAAACTGTAATAACTTTTATATATTGTAGTTATATAAGAAATTTATGTTGTTCTTTGTTTATTCTATAAGCTATATTTATCTATTTACTAATCAATTACTAGATGTCAGTATGGTAATTTTGAAAAAGTCAATATTTTTTAACAGAATAAGTAAGTTTCAACAAAGGAAATTTATATTTTATACAAACCTAACTGAAAATTAAATTTAAATAATTAATGTGTAAAATCTAATCAATTAATGAAATTGGTAGAAATTCTTTTGTCAAGAAGGTTGAAATAGTTTTTGTACACTATAAATATAAAATAACAAGGAAAAAGAAGTAAGAAATTTCATAATAAAGAAAGTATATTTTACTCAAATGTAACAAAACATAACAATGAATTTTTAAGCTTTAAATGATATCGACAAATAAAATTTGGCCCGAAGGAACACAACATAAGAATTAAATACTTAGCAACTAAATTGAGTAGTTCAATACAATTTTACTAAACATAATACCATTATATATTACCACATGGCGCATATATAATTTTGGTAAAATATCTAAAACAATTTATATTTAGTTAAATAACCGTTAAGCGTATTGTTCTGATATCATATTAACAAAAAATTGGTGCGAAAAAATAAACGAATCCAAAATTTTGTGTTTATTGTTATTCAAAAGTAAATGAAAAAAATTAAAAAAAAACAAGCGAAAGAACTTATTGTTCTGATACCAAAAAAAATTAGCACGAAAAAAATTCAAGATTAGGATAATTCAATAAAAGATGCTTCTTAGCTTTCATAAAAGATGCTTCTTAATTTTTAACTAAAAAAAGCCTAAGAATCCTTTATTAAATAAGAGATATAATTATAAAAAAACATCAAATCATAAATTAAAAACCTTACTTTAATACACCCGGTTAATTATGGTCTGGTCTTAGTACTCTCAAAACAAACATAACCATGATTTGCCGGAGTTATCGCCGGCGGCCAGGTAATGACTAAACAAATCAAAAGGACACGCGTCAATATCTAAGAGGCTTGTAGGGTAACGCTTATCGTGCTCACTTACCCATCTGATTATCTCTCTCTCTCTCTCTTTCATTAGCGGACTCGTCCTCATATTATTAAATCCGCTTAAATATTATTGTTGTGTCTGCCCTTTTTTCACAATATTCAGGGCAAAGTCAAATACTTTCTCTTCTTCTCTGTTGTCTCTGTGAAGAACAAGCTGTTCTGTAATAAGATTATGGACGGAGGTGGCGCGTACAACCCACGCACGGTGGAGGAGGTGTTTAGGGATTTCAAGGGTCGTAGGAGTGGTATGATTAAAGCTTTAACTTCAGGTAAGTGAATTGGGTTTCATCAAACACTTTTGTTTCTTCTTTCCATTGTCATTCAAAAAACTCAACTTTTAGGTTCTGTTTTTTTTGGCAGATGTGCAGGATTTTTACCGACTTTGTGATCCAGGTGAATGATTTGGTTGTGGGTTTTGATGAAAGTTACTGTCTTTATTGTGTGTGTTTTGAATTGCCTTCTTTGAGCTCTGTTTTGGAGATGAGTGTTGAGTGATGCAATTAGGGTTTGCTAGTTTCTCTTCTCTGAATTGTGCGTGATTGCTGAATAAAGTGTTGATTTTTATTTGACTTTTTCAATAAAAAATGTTCGTTTAGTGTGAATCTTTCTGTGAATTCACGATTGGCTCTTTGATAGGCACGAGAATGTGAGTTGTTTGAATAGTATGAATTTGATGGGGTTTGGGAGACTTGAAAGTGCTCTTTGATTCAAATTCGGGTTTTGTTTTTGTGTGTTCTTAGTGTTATAGTCAAGTGAGGAAACAGTTTTGGTTCTGTTCCTTGAAGTTTAGTTCTCTCTGGTAACATATCAGCTTGATCTTGTAACTAAATTTCAGGTTTAGGTTGCTTTCCTTTCATAGCTGTAACGGTGACTCTCCTTGTTTCAGATGAGAATCATTGCCTCTTACATTTTTTATGTCATCTGTCTTGTGACATCATGGATGTTTTGAAAAATGACAACTTGGTTATCTGCTGATTGTTTTGTGTTACTTACCGCATGATCTTTTACAGTTATGTCTTATCTTGATAGGGACTGTTGGACTTTTTTCCCTATAACACTGGTTGTTTGTTATGATTTTTGAAAGTTTATGAACAAAGAATCTGCTTGTGGTTCTTTTGATTTGTAAAGTTTTGGCAGGTTTATGTAATAAGAATTCACAATGTTATTTCTTAATTGTCCTTATTTTTCGTCTTGTGATTGTAGAGAAGGAGAACCTGTGTCTCTATGGGCACCCAAATGAGCACTGGGAAGTGAATCTACCAGCTGAAGAGGTTCCCCCGGAGCTCCCAGAGCCTGTGTTAGGTATCAACTTTGCTCGTGATGGGATGCAGGAAAAGGACTGGTTGTCCCTTGTTGCTGTCCACAGTGATGCATGGCTTCTTGCAGTTGCTTTCTTTTTTGGAGCCAGGTTTGGATTTGACAAAGCTGATAGGTATGTCTCTCCTTAGTCACACTATAAAACTCATTTTGAGTCTTATCTAGTTGCATATATGTTTATGCAGCTCTTTATTATTGATGTTATTCCATCTTTTGTTGCTGCAGGAAAAGGCTTTTCAATATGATGAATGATCTCCCATCAATTTTTGAGGTTGTGGCTGGCACTGCTAAGAAACAATCAAAGGAGAAATCTTCTGTTTCCAATAATAGTAGCAACAGATCCAAATCAAACTCCAAGGTAATTGAGTCAGCAAATCTGTTGATAATTTTCTTAGTAAGCTGGTTATAATGCTGAGTGTTCTTGTGTGACATGAGAGCTTAAGTGTACTGTTTTTATCCATCTTTCTAAATCCCTTTGTTCTTTTTCAAATTACAGCGAGGATCAGAACCAAGGCCCAAGCTCACAAAGCCGGAGCCTGAAGATGAAGAGGAGGAAGAGGAAGGTGTGGAAGAGGAGGATGAGGATGAAGATGAGCAAGGGGAAACACAGTGTGGGGCATGTGGTGAGAGCTATGCAGCTGATGAGTTCTGGATCTGCTGTGATCTCTGTGAGAATTGGTTCCATGGGAAGTGTGTGAAGATAACACCAGCCAGGGCCGAGCACATCAAGCAGTATAAGTGCCCTTCTTGCAGCAACAAGAGAGCTCGGTCCTAAATTCATTGTGTATTTGCTTTGCATATGATGTAACAGCCTAACTCTATGGTTAGATCAGATTTGTTGGTTAAGCTAAGACTTGTTTTCGCCTTCTTAGGAAGACATTTAGTTATCATTTGTTACAAATGGCTATTGAGGGAAGCATCTCTGTGTTTAGAGTTTGATCCTTGTTGTGTCTTATGTTTGTCTATTTCTAATGCTTTTGTAGTGTTCTAAGAAAACGGTGTAAGCTAGCTATTTCTTGAACATTGATCTTAAACACAAGAACAAGAAACTGAGTCTACCAATGGTTCATATCACACAACCATTACTGCTTTTTTACAGCCAGGTGCTTCAAGAACTCATAGGTTGTGATCATTGTTGTTGCAGACATGGACATTGAGACCCACCTTGGTCCTAACCCTCTGTAACAAGCCTTAAATCCTCCTTCTCTCATCAAGCTCTTCACCGTCTGCATCACTGTCATTGCTCGTCTTCTCCCATTCTCTTCTGCATCTAAGACCTGTAACCGTGTCTTGATTGTGTCTACAGGCATAGTTATCAAAGCCGAGCAACCACTTGCTGTGGCTGCACTTAGAGCTTGAACCACCATTGAGCCACCAGCATCCTCTTTGCAGCCGTAAGGGCGCTTGAGTTTAGACCAAATTGATCTTTGAGCTAGAGAATAGGACGCCCACCAAACAGCATTTGAAGGTGCATAAGTCAAGATAGAGAGACCAAACCCTCTGTAGAACCCTCTTGGTCCATCTGTGTGAAGTATCTTCCTAAAAGCATCAAACCCATTTGTGTATCTACAAGAACTCACCCCTCCAGGGAGATGCTTATCACCTTGAACCATAAGCCGTTGGCTCACGACATCAATCGGTGTCCAGACAACCTGAGCAGCCATGGCCGATGTCAAACCAGCTGCACCATTAGCAACAGCCATAGATGTTGTATCAGACAAACCTAACCTAACAGTTGCTTGACCAACACTACTCTTGGTGATCTCAAGAGCCGTCATGTAGAGTGCACGAGCAGGGATGGTTCCAAGCAAAGACGTTCCAAAGCCCTTGTAGAAACCTCTTACACCCTCGAGTCTAGCGATGGCAAGAGAGATGTTGGCGCAGGAGACACGGGTTGGTGAGACTTGTTGCCTTGTTTTGAGGAGAAGGATAGGGTAAAGAGCTGTGGATACACCAGAGAAGAGAGCAGCTCCGAGGAAAAAGAACCTTGACTTATCAAGCATTTGCCAGTCTATATCTTTTGGCATATGTACCTGAGAAGAAGAAGATGATGTTGCTGCTCTTTTCTCATCTCTTATCAACGCACCCAAACTCATTTTCAGCTAAAGCTTTCCTTAAAACAGATCAAAGTGCTCAAAAGCGAACCAAAGAGGTTAGCCTAGTGTTATAAAACTATCTTGTGGAGAAGAGAGAGTTGATATAAAGCAGTAGAAGAAGAGTATCTCTGTGGATTTAGTAGCTTATAAAACTATGAACTCGATAGAGAATATATTATTTTTAAAAATGGAGGGAGCCAAAACGATGGGTTGTCACACACATATTTAGTAGTGGCCTGTAACGGACTCGAGAGGCTGGGAGACAGAGAGAGATATGGGTTTAGAAATGGTTGGAGACGTGGCTAATGTTTATTGGTTTATGTTAGAGAAACTTGCCGCTTTTTAAGGTTGCATCAGCCTGAGAGAGGAGTTGGCTTCTGTCCGGATCGCCCACATGTTTCATCATTCTATGGGTTAACATTTTGTTACTCTATTTTTTTTTTCAAGCAATTCTTTTTTCTCACTTTCTTTCTTATTATTTTTTAGTTTTAGTGTCACATTTCTTTTCGGTTTTGCTGCTTCAAGTTGGGCTTCTCATTTTTGTTTTATTTTGAGAAATAATGTATTAATCAATAACCATTTTTAGTTTAGTGATTTTAGATAATAAGTAAACAGGTGAAAGTCCTCTTGATTCAGTTGATTAATGGTTGATTAATATTTCCAAAATTTAATATTTTCAAATCATGAAGTTTGGAGTACAAATCTTAAAACATATGGCAGATTAACAAAGAAAAGTTTTACATATCTTTAAAACCGTCGATAAACTTTTTTAATTGTCAATTTAAAAATCATAGACATTTCAAATTATTAATTTATAAAACATACATGGATATTTGTAAATCTTCTTTCTTCAACAATTCATTTAAAATGTGAAATAATTCACAGCTATTGAATTTATAGATTTGTTAATGGAAAATCTTAAATATGTTTGTTACCAAAAATTACTTTTATTTTACTTTAAACTAAATTATGTATAATTTTGTAGACTATTATTTATATTATAAATAGGTAATAAAATTAATAACCACTAACTTTATTTTTATTATTATCTATAAAATATGTTAAATATGATTTTTGGTTATTGATGTTAATTAGTTTTTAATTTAGTATTTTAAATTAAATTAAATAAATTAAGATAGAAAATCATCAACTAATCAAACTAAAATAATTAATTATAGAAATTTTCTTATGAGTAACACATTAACAAAAATCGTTTAATTAACTTTTCAATTAATTTATAAAAATTTAATTACATCTCGTGAAGATAGAGATCACAAAGTCGTCGTCACTGCGGGAAATGGTCTAAGGGGATAGCTAGTACCCAAAAATATTTAATCCTATCCTAAAAGTACAGAGTAAAACATGAAATAAAATGTATTCTATCATGGGTCGAACGTTTCGGTAATTCAGTCAACAATCAAAACGTTCAATTTAGATTGGACTTCACAAAAAAACAAGTCAGTTTAGCTCATATAATTATTTTACAAGACCCACATATTATAGTTATTTAATATTAGAAAAGGAAATGCAAATTATAATAAAATATCTGATTTTATTTCATAATTAACAAATTTACAGTCGATTATTTTTGTAACCAAAAATTACAGTATAAAACATAAATGTAACATTACGACCATATTAGTTTGATTTTACATTAATACATATTCTTTCATTCAAAATACCATGCACTATTTTTAATAAAAAAATAATTTAACCTAACACAAAATTTTAATAAATATGATTTTGCGCACCGTGCAAGTTAAAACTAGTTGATTAGTTATTTAATATTCATTTATTAAATTAAATTACATAGTTTTATTAAAAAAAATTTAAAAAAAACTCAAAAGTGAAATAAAATAGAATATATCATATTTAATTTATTTAAAAATGAACATGTTACGTGACGACTTCATAAGAGCTCTCACCGTATTTTTATCGATTTCGAACTATAATACCAATGATGAAATCCATTTTTTTTTTCTTTTTCTTTTTTGAAAGCGTGAAATCGATTTATTTCATATCTTTTTTTTATTCTACTTTACCTTACTGAAAACTTACTGCAACTATATAATATGAGTCTAGCATATTACCGTCACCATCTTCAATATTTAATCGGCCAAATCTCTCGCCTCTGTCACCACCTTATCAGGTATAAAGATTTTGGTTCAGCTTTTAAAGCACTGATTGCTTGAAAGCTCAGGGAGGGAGAGAAAGATATATAATATATATAATATTCCCTTTAG
Organism: Moricandia arvensis; assembly: GCA_905132765.1. Classification (NCBI taxonomy): domain Eukaryota; kingdom Viridiplantae; phylum Streptophyta; class Magnoliopsida; order Brassicales; family Brassicaceae; genus Moricandia; species Moricandia arvensis. Next base: position 38,655 of record CAJHQP010003841.1, on the reverse strand, counting down.
GTAAACGTGGGGATTATGATAAATCAAATTAAAACAACGTGGAGCCATGTGATAGAAAGTGTAGTCAAAAGCTTTGTGAAGAAGAAACGAGACAAAGATATATATATAAATAACGTAACCTATTTCTTCCTCCACATCACTTTGAACTCAAACTTTATTGAGAGTCCATAACCACAGAACCAAAGCAATGTCCCGAAGACTAATCCTATCTCTGTCGATCTTGTTGATTCTAGTAGCGGTCGCGACGACAACGACTGAGGAAGAAGACATTCTTGACTTCTTGAAAGGGTAAGTTCTCATCTGCTTTACCTGTTTTGACCTAATTTTGATATATAATATGATTTGAGTAATTTGTGGGTTATGAAGGCTCGTGGATCCGCTTGAAATCCCCAAACTGCTTGCGTCCGGCGTGACTGAGCGTTACAAGAACATTCTCCAGCTAACTAAATTCATCAACGAGGGAGGCTTACCATACAAAGCAGCTCTTAATAGTGAGTCTGACCTCTTTCTTAGAAAATGATACATATAGTTTATGATGAACCTATTCTTTTTTTTAATAACCCAATGTATACTGGTCCCCACCGAGATGGGTCTAGACTATCAGCGAGTGTTCGTAACAGAATCGGTCGGATTAGGTCTTAGTCACCGGACGTTGGGGGAGCCCAGATGTTAAATCTTATCTCCAGTGGCTAGCAGAATTCGAACCCGGATCCGTATTGGAGCCATAACTCCCTCAAGACCATTGGACCGTCCATGCTTGGTTTATGATGAACCTATTCATTGCTAGAGAAAAACTAGACATACATACATATATATATATAGTTTGAGATATTGTTAATAAATGGTTTGGAGTCTGAGCTAGTGTGATCATTGACTAGGGGTTAAATTTTTTTTGTTTTTTTTGGAAGATGAACTTGACAAACATCCTTTGCCACATAATTGTTGTTAAACTTTTTTTACTTAGTCTACTAGGCCGAGTAAAATATGAGTTGTGTGAATATAATCTTTATAAACTGATAGAATATGTAAAATTTTGATTTAATATGAAGTAAATATTATGTTTTATATGGATTTTGCGTTCTTACATAAGCTTAATGAATCTTTCTCTAGGATTTGTTCTGTACACAGGAGAAGAGCTTGCGGCAATGCTTCGGGATCCTCAGAAATGCTCTACCAGTACCACTTTGACAGTCAACCACAGTCTCACTGAAGTTGCGGTTCCAGACACAGTAACAACTTCCCTTTCTACTTAATTGTTTTTTTCTCAAGATATATATGATACCTTCGTTTCAATTTAGTTGTCGTTGTAGAATAAAATTTTTGTTTTCAAATAAATGTCGTTTTATAATTTCAGTGTAAAATTTATTGATTTTATATGTCATTCTATTTTTTAATTGTTTGAAATGTGGTTAGGTGTATAGGTAATAATATTTTTATTTTAAAAATACGCAAATTAAATATTTTCTTACCATGTGTGCAAAAACCTAAAACGACAAGTAAATTGAAACGGAATGAATATAATATTTGGTCTTCTTTTATAGTTAACAAAAAAAAAACATAATTATTGTGTAATTTCAGAAAGACTGGAGAGAAGATGGTATTGTTAGCCCTGTCAAAGAACAAGGACGCTGTGCATCTGGCTGGGCGTTTAGGTGAAAACCCTATTCTCATTATCAGTTTTCAAAAACCGTAAAATATAAAAATAACCCAACTATCACTGCAGCGCAACAGGAGCTCTTGAGGCAGCTTACCATCAAGCATTTGGCCAAGAAATATCACTTTCCGAAGAACAGCTTGTGGAGTGTGATAGAGATTTCGGTAACTCTGGTTGCAGTGGTGGACTTCCATCCCAAGCCTTTGAATATATCAAATACAATGGTGGGATCGCTACAAAAGACAACTATGCTTACGTAGCTGAAGAGGGTGTATGCCAGTTTCGACCTGAAGACGTTGGTGTTAATGTCCTTGACTCTGTCAACATTACCCAGGTAAATCGAATTCACATTCATCTGCACAAAATGATCCATTCTCTGATACCACTTAGGTCTGAGCGTTCGTGGACCCATCGAATTCGATTCAGTTTATTCAGATTTTCGGTATTATACTCATACGTGCCATTCGGGTTTTACTAATTACCGGATCGAGTTCGGTTTGGTTCTTTCCTGATTCGGTTTGGATTATCTCGATGTCTAAACGGTCCAAAAATATTTTTTAAACTTTAATTTGACAAAACAACACAAAATATATAAATTATTCATCAAATCTAATTAAAACTAGTTAGACTATCTAAACTAGTTAGAAATAGTCAACATAACAAATAAAATAAACTACAAAATCTTTAGAAATTACAAAACATCAAATTACCGTAACATATATAAAAACATCAGCATATTTAACTAATTTCAAATATTTTCGAATTATAGTTCAGATTTTGATTCGGTTCGTTTGTATCCAAACTTCAAACTACCAACCTCTTAACCTATGTTCTAATATTTTTGTTTAAACAGTTTGGATCGAATTTCGTCTTTTCGGTTCAGATAAAAGTATGAACTATGATTTTGGGTAAAACGACCATGCCTAATACCACTTGTAACGTGTTTAAACAGGGTTCAGAGGATGAACTGAGGCATGCGGTTGGATTGGTTAGGCCAGTGACTGTAACGTTTGCCGTTCCTCCTGTATTCTTTTATTACAAGGAAGGAGTTTTTACTGACAGCATGTGCGACCTAATGGCAAATGTAAGTTTTTTTCCTTCTCTTAACCGCATTAACGATCAAACGTTACAATATAATAATAAGCTTTAACCGAGGCACTTGTGGCAACAGACATCAGGCCATGCTGGATTAGTAGTTGGCTATGGAGTTGAAAATAGCATCCCGTACTGGCTTGTAAAGAACTCATGGGGAAGTGACTGGGGAGACAATGGATACTTCAAGATAGAGAGGGGCAAAAATATGTGTGGTAAGTTCTTTTTGACCAGCTTCATCAGTTTTGGTCTTGGCTAATTATTTACTCTTGGTTTGGTTTGATTTGGTTTGGTTTGGTTCTCTCCTATTGAGTTTCCCTTTCGTTTTTTCTTTTATTTCTGTCAGGTATTGAATCATGTGCATCCTACCCGGTTGTGGCTTGAGCGACTATCTATGGGACGAATGGTTTTACGTTTATTTCAATAAATTTCTGAAACTTTTAATGTATTAAAATAACTAGGTGTTTTCCTGCACCATGTGCAGAAATAAAATTTTAAATTTAAATTACATTTAAAACTAAATTTAAATACATTTAGTAATTTAGAAGATTGATTATCTTTATCTTTACATTGAATAATATTTAAATATAATTTAAATATTAATATATTTAATTATTTCAAATATATACATCTTATTACTATTTTCTTTGTTTTGTAATTTAAAATTAATTATAAATATTTAAATAATTATCTTTAATATAAGCTAACTTTAGATTATTACTATATTTAGAAAATTTGTCAAAATATATCCATGTTATTATAATCTTTATATCATATAATAATTTTTTAACTGTAATATTTTATTTTTAAGAGAATATGATAATGAATTTTTAAAAAATAATATATATTTTAAAATATATTTTTGTTTAAATAGATCAACTTTTAGAATTTCGAAGCACATATAATTTTCCAGAATTTTTTATTTGCAAAATTCAAAACATTAGAAATACTAAAATATAAAGAACTTGAAATATGATGAAATATTTGTTTTTTACAATTTTACCATAAATCTTTATTATAACCATTAAAAATATGTAAATACTAAAAACAATAAATATATTTAGTTGTTTTTTAATAAATTGTTCAAAATATAAGTTTAATATAATCTCAGATTAAATTATTTATTTATATTTTTGATGATGGTAATAATTGTATAGTTAATGTTGTATATTTGAATTTCCTTAATTGGTTTTGTGTAATATTGTTTAGCCATGTCATAATTATGTAGGATCCATGTCATCATTTAAGTGAGACATGTCATCATTTTTTTGCTAGATTGATTGTGGTGATGACATCTAAGCAAATCACTTGGTAAATAATGTCTAGGGGATATTTCAGTTCACGTCTGCTTTTCCATGTTCGAGCAAGGCGTGCTAAAATAAAGTGTGATTTTATAATTTAATATCGCGATGTTGTTGTTACAAAATAAAGTGTTAAATTTATAATAAACTATGTCTTTCGCCCGTGTGTGCATGCATGGTTATCTTACTAATATTTATTATTATTTTTTTTGCTAAAATTTGTCTTACTAATATTTATTAATACATATATTATTAATTCAAATACATTATGTTTTCAATAATTTAAACTGAACATCGATGACAAAGTTTTAACAAAATTAATATTAATAATTTCAAATACATTATGTTTTCAATAATTTAAACTGAACATCCATGACAAAGTTTTAACAAAATTAATCTAGTTAATATTTATCTAAATCTAATAGATAAATCTTAAAAATCACTGTATATTTCTTTTCAATTATGTAAATTTAATATTTACTTGATAGTAATTTAGTATTTATTTATACATGTTTCTTAATTTAAATTTTTATAACTAAAAATATTATTTTCAGATAAATCAGAGCACATGTATAGAAATAATCTTTTAACCATATAATATACAATATACTCATTATATAGGTATTATGTTAATTATACAATAGATAATATATAATTATTCATTAAAGATATGAAAGTATAAATTCAGAGCGAACAAATCAAGGATATGAAAGTAGGAATTCAGAGCGAATAAATTATTTTGTAAATAATCATAAGTAGATATGGTGATGTTATTATAATATTTTTGAGATTGGGAGGTTTGTTGCAATATTTCAATATGACAACATGAAGATTAAACAAAAGTGTAATAACTATTAAGTCTATTACGTGAGAACAAGAAACCTTGTCTTCTGAGTTGCTACTTTGATATGATGTTCACCTCATCCGCCCATTCCAAGCTCTAAAGAACACTTTAGGCCAAAGAAACGGATGACACTGTTTGCGTCTTCTTCTACACTCTCTTTCCGGAACTTCAGACAATTTCACGTCATCGAGTTTATTTGTCTTGGTGAACAAAGCGATGAAGAACCCTTCTTTGTCCTCCTCTGGATCCATCCTGAGTAAATGTTCAGCTGCAAGACCAAAAGCCAACATGATCATCAACTTGTTTAGAAACCAAAATGGTAAGGGTGATGATACTTACATCCCGCGAATACAGGGAGACCACGGCGCTGCCACTGAGGGAAAGGAGTAGCGAGTTCAAAGCCCAAGGATGAAGCTAAAGGTAAAACAGATGAGACAACATCTTCGTTTTCTATCTGGTGGATGGAGCATGTGCTGTATACTACTCTCTCAACCTGTGGAACTACAAGTGTATAGGCATAAGGTGAGTACTAATTCAACATATATGAGCAACAGAGAATGTAAACTCACAGGAGAGTGCATGAGCAAGAGCCTTCTTCTGGAAAACAGCGAGCTTGTGGAGTCTTATGGAGTCATAGTTCTTGTTATCTACATGGAAAAAGTGTCTTAAAGGTTCAGTCAAGTATAAACCACACATACACGGGCACAAGAATTAGTTTAAAACCTGCTGAATGAGAAGGGAGAAGATGGTCTAAGCGATCTGTAACAGTTCCAGAGCCAGAGCAAGAAGGATCCAACAGTATAGCCCGAACCTGCAATAATCAGCCACATCAGAACAATGGCTCAAATGACTACATCTGCTTACTATTGTTGATTTCACAAGTGTGACTTCTCTTCACAGCAGCCTAAGTAATGCTTACCTTTGCAAAAGCAGGATCTTCCGGATCTAGTCCCAAGAAATCACCATGAACGACTTCAATATCTACAGCTTGGGGTTAAGAAAAGCAATCATGGACAGATATTCCTTGAGAAGCATTTTATCCTATTAGATCTGTTCTTCAATTCCATGTAAGTTCAAGTTACTTGGAACAAAGCTATCAAGAGAAGGATACTGGTAGCACCAGACAGCTTAATAGTCTGTTCCAAACGCTTTACTCGTTCTTCATTTAGCTCACATGCTATGATTTTTCCTTGTCCTTTCATCAGAGCAGCAAGATTAATAGTTTTGTTTCCTGGAGCTGAACAGGCATCAATAACCTTCACAAAAAGAGGCAAAACTTAAGCATGATACCACAATCACCATGACAACCACCAAACTGATAATGTGGAAAAATGTGGCCTACCTCCCAATCTGCTTCTGGCTGCAGTGCTGCTGCTACCATTGAACTTCCCTTTCCCTATCATTAATGAATATCAGTAAGATAAACTGTTTTTCAAACAGAATTTATAAAAGATCAATCACCGTTTACCTGCAAAAATATACGCCCATTCTTAACCAAATGATGAGCATGCAAATCGCTGCCAGGGGGCATCACCAACAGGTCAGGAACTGTCTCATCCTTCTGCACCTGTTTTCATATTGAAAACAAAAAAGTTAGATAGAAAGCAGAGTGTGACATCATAGAAAGGACCGTTCAACACATGTTACACTCATCCAAGATCTCAACTTCACTAACTAAAGGTGGATGGAAGCTCCCTCCACAATCACTGACTCTAACACCTTATATTGTTTACACCAGTGTTCTAAATATCGGTCTAGACGTCGGACTTAAACGAAACGATTTTTACAATGGTCTAGACGTTAAGAAAATCGGTACACCTTTACACTCATCCTGTGAGCACTAAGCAACAAAACTGGTTAGTGTACCTTATACAGTTTCCCCAGCTCCTGCACTGCTGAATCTACATCCATCTTGAGTGTATTTACACGAACATACCTTGGTTTCAAAGGACCTGCACCCAATTTACAAAATCAATCCACAGAAAAAGAACTCAAAACACAATAACATCCAACACGATCATATTATTACCATCAACTTGAGAAAGACCCAACAACTCATCAACAGTTTCAACTTTCTTCCTCACTAAAAGCGTTGCTAGACTTGACACAAGAGCATCTTTACGCTTCATGAGAAACTTCTCAGCATCACCAATCAATGGAGGTTCCTACAATAACAGAATCTCCCTTGAGAAAACCCAAAACATAACTAGAGACCGTAGAGAAGAAGCTCACCTTTCCGAAAAGGATATCATAGCAAATAACATAGACCAATGGCTCTTGCCTCTACAAGACAAAAAGAAATAAACTTCAGCATTGAGGATAAGTTAAAGCATCGAACTTTATAGCAATTACGATGAACCCAAAAAAGAATCAAACTTTAGTAATGAAAGTAAGTGAAAGGAGTCAACTTTATAGCAATTACGATGAACCCATTACCTTCCACTTGCTATTCAACACGTTAGCGATTTCAAGAACTTCCTTTATTACATCAAGACCTGCAGACACGACATAATCAGTTACTGTCTGAATATCAGAGAAAGTACGAAGTTGACATTACGTTTGAGTGTCTCGCAGACGAGAGCGAAGGTGCCGCGTTTGTTACGGACGGAAGGGCTTAGGACGAGTGACTTTATGGAAGCAACAGCTCGACGCTCGGCGTCTCCTCGGAGGACGGTGCCAAGGACCTTAGCTGCTTCTCTGCTTGCGTATAGAGATGATCTCTCGGCGCTGGAGAACTTTGGCTTAGCCGGTTGGCGCGTGGCTTTCGGCGGCGCGTTTGATTTGCGACGAGCCATGAAACCAACTCGCAGAACTAAAACCCTTTTGTCTGTAACTTCTTCAGCTATTAAGCTCTTTAAACCATAGCAACTTCCCGGTTTTGTTAAACCGGACCAAATATACACCGCCAAGGTTATTGATTACTAAATTTTTATGGATTAGGAAATTAAAATAAGTTTGTGCTCTTTAAACCCATAGTAATAGTTTTATTTTTATCAGAATACCTTTTTATTTATTTAATTAATTTAAAAATAATATTACTGTTGTTTTAACTATACAAATTTACTTAAACATTTCATTTATACATTTAGTAGATTTTTTTAAGATTGGTTTCATGTAAATTAAAAATCATTAACTTTGCAATTTTATGTAAACTCTATAATGTTATTAATAATTATTGGCCGTTAATAATACATGATTATCAGAGTATGATCCTTACTCTATACAGTATGTATTCAGATATCTTTTGTATTTGTTTTAATTCACACCTATGATGTTGATTTAAGTCACTTTATCATCACAAATAAATGTATAATATATATGTGCAATTAGTCTTTATTCACTTCTCAGAACTAAAAAAGAATGCTGATTGAAAATCATTAAGTTTGATGTTTTTTAATACGTTTTATCCCGAGAACCAAAAATGTTCATGCGGACTCGCTTGCAAAAGGGGCTCGAACACGTGGATTTCTTTTTTCTCTTGTAAGTCATGATTCGCTAATCTTTGTGGATTTACCCGGATGGGGTTCACGTACGATTGACCTGATATGACTATAATTGAAGGAGTTTGAGGGAAAAAAAAAAACTAAAAAAGAATATGAACCCGCCTTAGACTGCATAGGCTACTGCTTTCTAAGGTCCATGAGGTAGGAAGAAGGAAGAATCTCTACATAACAAAAGTCCGGTTGACTAGAAAATTCAACAGTTTAATTCATAAGTAAGTCAACTACTGTATGTCTTTATCTCTTGAAAATCATTTATTACTTGAAAACAATACTGATTAAGACAATGCATTGGTGGGTTCTCAGTGGTGGTACGTTTGTGGTAGCGTAACTTAAGCCTTAAGTCCTTGCATAGGAGACTTATGAATAAGACTAATAGTCGTGGACTAAGACACAAGTCAACCACAGGTCATTGTAAGACTACTACATCTTCTTATGTAAGTTTCCTTGTGATGTACCCACAAGTACACGTCTCTACAAAGTATATTCAACACTTTCCTTGAACCTTCCTTTCTAAAGCTAGCCTTCAAAACTTGGAAAAAGAAAGATTTACTTGAAACATATAGGCACTAACTAGTACTATTCAAGTTATGAATGATGCAGAGACAAACTTGGCAAGGAGTTTCAGTGATGATACTCACTCAGGTTTAGACCTTCTGGATCTATACTTGTCAGATGAATGGATGGATGATGATCTTGTCTCTGCGGTTTCCGGGATGAATCATTCTTATGTTATCAGACCAGTGAGGATACTACTGCTTTCTTCTCCGGTTCCTCTAGCAGTTTCAGTCATCTTGAATCTCCAAGTACCAACGCTTCTGTTGCCGCTGCTACAGCCACTGCTTCTGCTGGTAAGTGTCTCTTTCTTTCTTACTGTAGAAACCATATAAGAAAAAGGATCATCATGAATGAAAACAGAAACACTGATTCATATGAATCTTTGTCAACACATATATACTCCTTTAAACATGTGCCCTTAGAGGGTTAGGTTCAAAAGACAAAGCAAAGACATAAAGCCCCTGATTATACATTTTACAGGTCATACTATGCTGAATCTATATGTTTTCTTTCTTGTTTAGAAACCCAAGTTAAGAAAGAAAAGAAGAAAGTTAAAGAGAGAGTTGCATTCAAGACACAGTCTGATGTTGAAGTGCTTGACGATGGGTTCAAGTGGAGAAAGTATGGGAAGAAGATGGTGAAGAACAGTCCAAATCCTAGGTAGGCAACAACATTGTCTCAGTTCTGATTGACATCTTCTAAAGTTTAACCTTTATGAGCTGAAAATGAAATGCACCATACCACTAGCTTATTGTAATGATGTCCATGTTTATTTGCAGAAACTACTACAAATGTTCAGCTGATGGCTGTTCCGTGAAGAAAAGAGTTGAAAGAGATAGAGATGATCCGAGCTATGTGATCACAACTTACGAGGGATCCCACAATCACTCAAGCATGAACTAAGGTTCTTAAAGAGTTTCATCAACTTTTTTTGGTTTTCCCTAAACTTATGGCTTGCCAAGGCAAAGAATACATGGTCTGAGAAAAGGTAGTGAAACCAATACTATGCAGAGAGAGTCTGTTCTTGAGACTGATGTTCTGTGTTTAAATACTTACAGTGCTTCTAGTTCCCTTATATATAGTGTAAACTGGTTCACAGGTTCACACGTTTTGAGAGATTTATGATATTCTGAATCTGTAATAATTCTATAGAATTTTATTTTGTTACCAATGAGAATCAGTGTGAAATAGTCATGCAACCTCATATCATTTCACAAACTAGCAATCCTGGTATATCAATGCAAATATAAGCAGAAAATTACCAAACCAATGAAGAATCCATGTACCAGGAACAGGAACAGAGAGCATCACATTTGAATCAAAACTATAACTATTTCAAAATCCATATTCAGAGCTGGTTATGGTTGAAACAGAGAGAGCATCACATGTGAATAGTAAAACTAATGTGGATTTTGAAAGTTGGGCCTAGTATGATACAGAGGAAGTCAGTAAAGAAAGAAAGACTGTTTACAGAATCACAGGCCTTTGAATCATGTGCTTGTGGCAAATAAAGAGGTTAAAACTCCAAATTGAAGTGGGATATATATAAGGCCGGACATGTACTGAGGGAGACAAAAATGGTATAAGAAAGACAAGTGAAACAAAGTCATGTTCTGTTCTATAAAAGCTTATGCCATCTACAATTGTAGGGAATATAAACTTTGGTACATTGTTGAGTATTTCATTAACATCATCATACTTGAACATGTTATTAGTTTGGCTATTTTTGCAAGATTGATGTGAAGACAGAAAAGAGTATTTTATTATCTGTAAAAGAAGCAAAATAAGAGACAGAGATGAAGGAAGGGCCCTCATAGCCAAAGTTGCTTTCAAAACAGACAGTTACTAAATGGTTTCCATGTGAGTTGAGTAAGCTGTCTCTATCCAAACCTTAGGATCTGTCACATTTTTTGTCCAAAAGAAATGACAGATCATTCTGATTGATTTCCACAAAAAGAAGAAGACATATGTATGATCCCAAAATCTGAATAATATTAATAATGGCTTTAACCATACACCAAAAGCTTTTCTACTGTTGAATGCAAACACACATGCTGTTACAAATGCTAAACAGATTGCTTCTTATGCACAGAGGCACCAATGATTCACCAATGTTAAGAATCTCCAGCCAGTTGTTCTACATCCCAGAAAGAAATGGCTTGAATGAAGGAGAATATAGCTGCCAAGAAATACAAACAAGAGAACTGAAAAAAATGAAACAAAGTATGATCTAAAGTGTTGTTGCTGTTGTGGGTAGGTAGGTACCTCCATCTTCTCCAGAAGTTCTTTGGCAGATGGGGCAGAAACAACGATATGACGAGCACCTGGCTTGATAAAACCTTCTTCAACGCCAGTATCAAATAAAGCAAGCAGATTGTTGTAGTAACCATCAACATTCAAAAGACCAACCTGCAGAAACAATACAATATTCCCACAAACATTATAATGTGTAAACTTTCCTAACAAAAGGGGAAATGGTTTTTCAAGTACCGTCTTCTTATGGATACCAAGTTGTGCCCATGTTATAATCTCTAACAGTTCCTCCATAGTTCCATAACCTCCTGATAATGGAAACAAGAAGCCATCTTCTTTAAAAACATGGAGAAACAAGAGAACTTATATATAAACTTGCTAGAGGTTTTTGAAAACTCGCCAGGGAGGGCAATGAAAGCCTCAGCTTCTTGTGCCATTGCAGCTTTGCGCTCGTGCATGTCTGCAACAACTTTTACTTCTCCAGCCGTCTCACCAGATATCTGCTAAACCACATTCACTCAAGAAGTAAGTAACACAATCCTGAGAAGTTTCTACAGATTAAACCATACCTCAATAGGCATCAGAGCTCTTGGAATGATCCTGCATTTACAGAACATGCAGACAAAAACACAAACTCTTCTTACATGGAGATTTGAAGTTTGCATGTAATGGGAATGAAAGAAAGTGGAAGAGAGTCTTGAACTAACCCAAGTACATGACAACCACCTTCTGAGACTCTCCGAGATATCAGACCCATTAGTCCAACACTCCCTCCACCATAAACCAAATCTATCTTTCTCTTCACCTACCCAATTCACACCAATCATTAGAAGACACAAACAGAAACAGTTAAGATGAACACATTGCATTCAGACATTCTCAAGTAAAATTTGACTCTTGTTCCAAACAACACAACTTTATCAACGAGTAAAAGGGTAAACACAAAATCTAAACATTCAGACCAAACTATAAACGACTTCAAAACCAAATGCAAGAACACTTCATAAGTTCTGTCCCTACACAGGACAAAAAAGGACAAAAACTCAAACCCAAGTCTGAAAAAGTGAAACATTCACAGGAAACTAGAAAAGTTCTGATTTTTACGTTTCATTTGCACAGTAAAGTTCACATCTTTATCACCAGTAACAACGATATTTTGATTAAATAAAACATGGAGAGAAGAGATAGCAAACCAGTTCATTGCCAAGTTCGATAGCAGCATGGCTGAAAACATCTCTGTGACCAGAGTTACTTCCGCAAAAAACACAAACTTTTTTGAATCTGTGGTTTTCCTCCATTAGTGAGCTCTGCAAGAGGATACAGCTTTTGCAGCAGCCGTTATAAAGGCAAATCGGGCAAAAAGGAAGCTAAACACCAGAGTGAGCTAGGCGACAAAACAAAACCTCTTCTTTAGATGCTGTACTATTATATTTTTGGACGCAATACCCATGTTATTTATAAATGAAAATACCTTTATTAATTTTTGTCAAAATAAATATTTTGCAAATGTATATTTTTAATTTGAAAATATATGAAAAAGTTTTTTAATTTTTTTTTATCACTGCAAATACTTATAAAATATCTATTTTTAAGTATCAAGGATTAGTCCAAATTTTAACTTTGATTATGTACTTGGATTATCATAAAAATACATTTATTTTGAATTTTGAGTGACAATGGACCTTAAACTGTTGTAATTTATATTGATGGGTCGTTTTAAAAACAGCAAGAAAGCCCATAATTAATTTGGCTGTGAATGGATGCAAAATGAATAAAATAAGATATATATGGTATAGAAAAAATAAAATAACTTGATTTCACTCACTCTTCATCAAAATGTAATATATTGTTAAAATTTGTTTTGTTCTGTGGAATTGATAGAATGATTAATCCATTTCATTCAAGATAAATGATAAATTTTGTTTGGTAATTGAATGTAAAAATTTATCACATTATTTCATTCCATAAATGTTGATTTTACTAACAAAACTGCTGCTAGCTTACAGTTGTTTTTTTCATTTCATGTAGACTATCATGAGAAAGTCTTTTAAAAACAGAAACCGAAAATTGTTAGACGGTGGCTAAGTGTTTTATAGAGGATTATTATCTATGTCGATTTTTTAAATGTCTAGATCAATTTCTTTAAAAATTGGTTTGGAAAAATTGTTTCCTTCCTACTCGATTTGCGACTAGGCGCCGATTAGAGTGATTTTTAGAACATTGATATAAACCATACATAAGAAAATTCAAGTCTTGCCCTTCTTCTATGACCTTAGAGCAACATTATTCCTAAGGACCTTTAAAGGTTCTTAATTTTTTTTTTATTTAAAAAAATAATAAAAAAAAATTAAAAATGAACCATTCGCGGATCACCACGTGTTAGTGAAATCCACGAATAGTGTAAGGACCAAACCAAAAAATCTCTTAATTAAGAACTTTTTGAAGTATTTCTTAATAAAAATGTGGGCCCACACCTTTAAGAATCCCAATAATGTTGGTCGTATATACCAAGTAACTATCTCTACTTATAAACATTAAATCCTTTTACTAGCAGCAACACACACACAAAGAAACGTATTAACAAGTAACACAGTTTTGATTATTAATCAGTTCTTGAACCAAAGAAATCAGTTTTTATACAAACGAGTTACGAGTCCGTTTACAACATACAAATAAAGGAGAAATGTTTCAAGATTAGTCTAGTAAAGACCGAAAAAGAGTATATATAAACTGAAGTATCAAGACATAACTCAAAAGATGGTGACAATGAATCCCAAAACCATAGTTACAAACCTCCTCCTCGTACTCCTAATCTGCAACCTCTCCAACATTGTCCTTTTCTTTGGAACGTGTCCATATAAAACCTTATAAATCAGAGTATAGCATAAGACCAAGCACTGTCACACGTATCGTCGTGTCCAACGAACTATACGGTCTTAAGAAAGGAAACGCTGGCTTTGTATGCGCGCACGGTCCCAAAGTTTGGCGAAAAAGCAAACCGGGAGACCGGTACGTTGTAATCGAGTTCGAACACACTGGTATTGGTAAGGTATAGATTCGTACATTGCCATCTCCGGTCGAGTCGTGGTATGTCAATGTTCCTGTCAATATTCACCCCGACACGTCCGCTATGTGTTACCCTAGTTATATCTGCCGTTACACGATTAGAAAAGATGGAGTTTATTACAAGCCTGAGAAGAAGCTCTTCCCATGGCTGCCGTTTCTACGCTCTAAAAATAGACGACGTCCCAAGGCTTAACTGATTTATGGATATTGATGATGTTTAATTTGTAAGTTTGTAACTTATAATGACAAATGATCTTTGTGATCCATTAGAAAACAACCTTCACTTGAAATAAACAAATTAATCGTAATACATACTACCATGTTCCATAAGATAAATGTTTTGGGAAAAAAATGTTATATAATGATAGATATTTTTGGTGTTTCTATAACTTTATAATAAAATAATAATAATAATTTATACATTTTAAAAGAATTAATTGATTCATCCTTATTTAAAATTGATAACCATAGATATTAATGCATTTATTATATAACTTTAATGTATTTTTTATATGTATGACTACAAATATAGAACTGAAAGAGAGTACTAAATTTGGTAACTGATTGAGATATCATATAACTGATCACTAACTCATATAAGTGATCACTAACTCAGACCTGAACATATAATATTTGGATAACGAAGATAAAACGGTTCGTTTAATGATGTCAATCAAAAAAAATTGTCAAAAAATAAAAAAGATGTCAATCAAAACGACAGCATACTGTTTTTTTTTTTTTGCTAAGAATGTGAATTTCATTAAGTGAATAATGATCATTTGATACAAGGTATTAACTTGGATCCTATTCTGCTTATAAAGCTCAATGGTTCCTAAGTGCCCCAAAAAAATTAAAAAACACTTAGGAACAAAATTAGTCTAACAATTGCCATAAAGAACAAGTGCTAGAGCAGGATAGCAAGTTGACTTAAGACAGCTATATTGAAGAACCGGTAGGCCAAAACGAGATTGACCAGCAGATAGTGACTAGGTGGAGTGATGCTCAGGGCACCAACAGGCGGAGGCGGTCGACTACTCCGGCCCCGGCCATTGACGTCGATGAGATAGCTCCAATCTAACAAAATCCAGATAAACAATTGCTGAAGGAGTCTGTGTATCCAAACCAGAAAAACTAAACCGGTCTGCGAATGCACGGGAGGTTCTTCGATGGAGCAGGCGGTTAGTTTGAGGCCCTTGAATCCGGCCACTCCACACTAAAGAAGAGCTCAGTGAGATACCAGGACTAGAAGAACAAGAGAGGCAGGCACGAACAGCAAGAGACTCCTTCCGGTCTTTGAGTTACGAGCAGACTCAAGCGAGTCCACAAAACAGGTAGATACACAACGGCGGAAGAGATACCTCTGTCACGGCGGCGGCGAAATGGGAGACCAAACACCAACACACTCGGAGGAATTAAACAGCAACAAGTGAATCACCATGGCAGCTGATAAGGAACTTGAAACAAGAGGCCCTCAGTGGAGTGTCTCAGCTCCACAGCTCTCGAAGGAAACTTCGAGGAGAGGCTCTACAACGCTTTGAGACGCCGAAAGTCTAGAAGAGCCGAGCAGAAGGGTGGATGAGGAGCACAAAGGAGGCAGCGACGCTCCAGCGGTTCTCTTCCACGCCGTAAGGGACAGATCTGACCCAGATCTGTCGGAGGCACTCCGAGCTACCCGAGAATCAAAGACCCAGTTTCTTATCTGCTGAATGCTTCCTCGCTTACTCTCCAGGGAGGCTTAGCACACACCAAGCTTCTGGTTAGATCCATCAAAGCAGAAATCCAGAGAATATAGCAGAGAGGAGGCGACTTAAGCAGAGGAAAAAGAGGGGAGAGACTGAAGCTTATGCATACTGTTTTGGCTAAACGTAAAATATATATACACGTACCCAATACTATATCTTTAACGTGTGCTGGTATGCTCTAGGGCAACTATAACAGACATGTGTAGGAAAATGTACGCACCATGGAAAAATATTGTTAGAAATAACAAAATGTTGTTTTCTTTTTATTGTGGGGTGTAACAAAATCAATTGGTATCACTAATTACTACATCGTTGCCGATAACTTCGGTATTATTATCCTAAATATAGACTGGTGTTTTGGAATTGGTTATATATCTCGTTAGTAGGTAGAAAACCAACTTACTTCCATAACTTTTTCGTTTCTTCTGTAAATATATAAAACCAAAAGAAAATGTAATTGCTATCAAGAAAGAAAATCAATAGGAATAAAAGAAGGAATAGAGAAAATGTTAGAAGTAAACAGTGTTGGCAAGAGAGTTATAGTTTGTGCCTTGTGTTGCAAGCCATCATAATCCAAGGAGACTCTATTGAAAGTGGAGATGTGAGTTTCTCTATAATGTTGAAAAACGAAATGTTCGGATTAAAAAGACCAACGGTTGTCTACCGGTGCAAGTCGTCTGAAAAGTCTCTGCGGTGGCACCAATCGTATATCAAAACGGAGTTCACGTGGGACTTCCAAGTCCCACCATTTGGAAACGGCGTGGTTATTCACCAGTGCCACTTCCTGTCGAGCCAAGGGACAGCGGATGTCATCATCAAGACGTTGTCTATGACATCGATCTTGTGCGGAGGGCATGTGTGTAAATATGTTATTAGGCCGAATGGTATATATTTCGTTGGTTATGAGACTTATTATCCGCACAATATTTTCTTAAGATTTGTGGAGTTGGTAAGGCCTGTTAACAAGCTTGTTGAGCCATGGAAGGCGTGGTCACCGCGTCAGCTAAAGGAGTTACGAGCCGAACGTAACCGCACCAGGTCAGAGGATGACAATGATTATGATGATCGCGAGAAGGACGAACACGATTAGGTATAGAACATATAATTTCTGCATTGCCATTTACCAAAAAAAAAGAAAGAAGAAGAGAGATGTTGAAGGAAATAGAAGTAGCTAATTTTCTTTGGATCTTTAAGCTTTAACATATCTGTTGACCAAAAAAAATATTTATACTTTAACATGATTTGGAAATGCCTAGTGGCGTTTTATGTCTTTGGTATATTTTCTTATTTGTCTGGTGTGCATGTGAATTTGTATTGTTTTTTAGATTTGAATTTGTTTAAGTTAAGGACATATTCCACGTGCAGATCGCGTCTCTTTCGACCATCTTGGCATGTTTACTTTTATGTAGATTAATAGGTTTCCTTTTCTCTCAATTGTGTAAATCATTGTAGGTAAACCTTTTTGTTTGAAAAAAAAACAAAGACGTTCTCAAGTGATTATCATATCAAACCAGAATGAGTTTACTTAAAAATTGTCACTGGGGTACCAATTCTAAAAAGTTCACTATTACATACTTAAATCAACATATTCTTTAACTTTACTGTTAGGAACAAAAACAAAAAAAATGTCCAATAAAAATGTGGATGTAGGAGAATGGCTTGTTTCCTCCCCTTGAACTGCGCCTATAGTAACCCTGTACTTTTAAAATAGTAATTCCTCTATATTATCCCAAAAATCAAACAAAAAAAATGAGTGAGCAATAAAGAAAGAACAAAAACAAAATTGCACATAGCGGGACAAAAAAAGAATCCTAAAACCCTCAACATGGACTTTGTTCTTGTACTTATCGACACCATAAGGATGGTGACTCACTCCCATGAATTTCAACTAGAGATAAGGAACGTACTCTCGGGTCGATACAAGAGAGTTATTCAACATAATGTCCCTCCAGAAAACTTGGAGCTAATTAGATAATTTGCTATGTTGATTAGTATGAAAATCCTAACAATGTTGTGATTTCCGTCTCTATATGTTGGTATTCATGTTAATAAAACCAAACAATCTCAAATCCATGCACAGGTTATCAAGTTTATCGACAAGCAGTATCATCTCACTCAAAGGAAGAGGAAGAAAATATCTAAACCAAGATCACTTGGTTTGTTTCTACGGAATAGATTCCATTAAAATTATGTTCTTCAATTTTTAATGATTTTAAACAGTTTGATAACAAGGCTGCATTTGTAAAAACGGCTTTTTTATACGAATAAATTTAATATTATTTTTTTTAAAAACAATGTTGTAACGTTATAAGTGGTGAAAGTGAGAAAGAACGTATCTATGAGGATGTCTTGTAGTATATTATATACAAATTTATAACTGGGTACTATACGTATCAATCATCAATATTGTAAAATTGAAATAGCAGATTGAGAGAAGATCATAAATCTTTCAAGTGAATATAGTTTTGCATGATACAAAGAACCTTTTGTCGCCAATATTACGAGTTTAAGACAAAGCCATTGCGCGTCTTATGTGGAATTGATACAACATATCTATTAACTATACTTTTAACATGTGACTAATACAATGAAAAAAATGATATAACATTCATGTTAAACAGATCGTTCTAGACTATGTGATAACAATCTCAAAGAGGTTGAATGACCATTGTGGTTAAAGTTTCTGAAACAGCACAATTCATCTTTCAACTTTTGGGATTTGTTCTCTGTTTATCTCCAAAAATAGATTAAAAAAAAAACTTTCAAGTACTTCTAAATATGGCAGCGGCAACAGTAACGGTCTAGCTAGTTGTCATATAATGAACATTTTATATATAGGTCACACCTCCACCTGTTTCCAAAATGTTCAAGACTCGACGAAAACAATATTCAAGAAAACCAAAAAAATGGAGAGAAACCAAGGCTTGTGCTTCTTCATTGCTGCGGTTTTGGCCGTAGCATTGTTACCCACATCAACAAAGGCAGGTCATCTAGAACTCAGGAATGAAATCTCAGGGGTGGCTGCCCGGAAAGCGAAGTTGTCCGTGCGATGCTGGTCGAACGAGGACGACCTAGGGTGGGACGTGATAAAGCCAAATGGAGTCAAGGGTGTGGAAGTTCACGACAATGAACATGTGGCCGTTCCAGAAGACTGAGTTCCGGTGCAAGTTTAGAAGCGGGTTGGAACAACGAGCCAAGAAGTGGTGACGGTGTTCTCTGTCCGAAGTGGGTTTCGGAGGGAGTGCGGATTCGTAGGAGATGAGTGCACTTGGGTAGCTAAGAGAGATGGTTTCTATCTGAGAAGGCCATGAGGGACAAGGATGATTTTAAGACCTTTGTTGATATCCGCAAAAAGCAAATGGGTTTGGAAATGGTGATTTTTCTTAATATTTTTGTTAACAATTTCTTTTATCAACAACATTCATTATACGAGTAAATCCATTCATGCATGACCGGTCCTAATATTTTTACGTGACTTGAAATAATTATTACAAACTAAATGATTAATGTCATTTTTTCAGGTCATCTCTACACATATGCTTAATTTTGTTTAATTCATTATTTGTTTCGAACCGAAAAATCTAGGTATTCGATCCATAATACTATATGTAACCTTCGGATTACATTACATGTATCTCTTGTCCCCTTCTAACGCAATAAAACTGAAATAATTAAAAAAAATTAACAAAAAAATTAAAAAGGAAAAGTTTTTCTCCCAATAGAAACCCATTTCTCTAACTTCACTCCTTTTTAAACTCACGTTACCCCTAACTCCACTCTCTCCTCTTCTCACTCTCTCTAAAAGAGCTCCGGCGAGAGCTTCATCATAACAACCTCACCGACAAAAACCAAACCTATTAACTTCATGGAAGAAGAAGCTCATGAATTCTCTTCCACACAGCGGACCATTTCGCCGTCGATGACCTCTTGGTCGACTTCTCTAACGATGATGACGTGGAATACAATGTCATTGCTGATTCCAACGGTGCCTACACAACCACCGCCGTAGCCGACAGCTCTAACTCCCCTCCTTCTCCACCACCGGTCTTCCCAACTCCTACGGTGATGTTCAAGACGGCACCAGCTTCTCCGGCCACCTTTTGCGTACGGGTATGTTAAAATCAGTTTCATATACGTTTGAATAGTTGCTGACGTTTGAATAATTAGTAAAATGATTATCTAAGTTTAGGAAAGAAAATGAATGATTTGTAATTCTAATATTAATTAATTTCGAAATAAAGAAAGTTTTACTGGTTAGTTTTCAAAAAAAAAAAATTATTGGTTAGTCGATTTTAAATTTATTTGAAAATATGTTTTACAAGCATTAGTATACAAGAACGATAGACGGCATAAAACCTAATCCTTAACCTTTTGGGAATAAGAAAATATTCGTATTGGAATAGAAAGATCTTTATAAAAATAAGAAAATATACAATTTTAATATTTCTATGTGTTCAATATTTTTCGTGGAACTTTCTCATTTTCATATACAAAGCTCCATTTATTGTTCTTGTGTTGTCGTTACAAAGAATTTGTAAAATTTATTGTTTTCAGTTACGAAACAATAAATACGATTTCCATATCTCGAATAAAAATAGTTGAATGTAAATATTTATTGCTGCTGCGACATGCAAGCAACCTTAGGCCATCATTAACCCAGGAACCCCAACTGTTTTTTTTTATTTTTTTTTTATTTTTCTTTTTTTCTAATTAAAAAATAAAAAAATAAAAAAATAAAAACGAAACTAATTACGGATCGCCACGTGTCAGTGGGGCCCGTGAACAGTTGTAAGAAAACCCTCTAAAAACGGTTCTTATTTAGGAGTTTTTAAGAAGCGGTTCTACACTGTTCACGGGCCCCACCATGTCAGTGGGGCCCGCAAACAGTGCAAGAACCCCATTAAGAAACTTGGGATAAAGATGCCTTTAGGCTATGATTAACCCGGGTTTCTTAAGGTGGGGTTCTTAACGTAAAATTTGTTTTTTTTAATTTTTTTTTTTTTTTTACATTTTTCCCGCTAAGAGACGTCTCTTAGAGTTCTTATTTAAGAGACGATTCTTAGCTTTTCTTAGTTAAAAGCTAAGAAACGTTTCTTAGAAAAGCTAAGAACCCCACCTTAAGAGACCCCTGTTAATCATGTGATACCACACTGCCCCTGCAAAAAATGTCAAGCGATTATAATACATGTGTATCGTTTTCGATAAATAGTACGAAGATGTGATGCCGCAACGGGTACTTTTCTCCATGCCACTTTGTTTATTGGTACGAGGACCGCATCTAATAATTACAAAAGAACATCTAAATACTCGCAATATCTTTGGTCCAATTCATTCGGTTTGGTTTGCTTCGATTCAATTTTTCTCATATTTGTATCGTAATGGTTACTAGAAAGAATGCAAGGAAATTTAGTTTAGCTTCATATACTAGTATCACTTGGTAAGCATGAGAGAATTATTATCACAAATCCAAATTCGGATAAAGATCCGGATCCGTCCAACAAAAGCTAGATATCCTAATTTTTAGGTTCGAATATCCGAATCCGAATTTTCTTTAACAATTATAATTATTAAAATTTATTAATAAGTATATTTGACTATACTAATATTTTAATGAAAAGATAGTTTATAATATTTCATTTAATTTTAGTAATATAATGTTATATATTTATTAATTTTGCATAATATTTATTTTATATATTATTTATTTTTTTAAATTGTATTCTTAAAATATCTTTTATTTTTAGTTATTTTTTATGAATTCAGATCCAAATGTGAATATCCGCGGGCATCACAATATCTAAACGGATATTTGAAATTCGAATATCCAGAAAGCATGAAATCTGAATTAAAACTAAAATCACAAATCTGATAAATCTAAATCTAAAATTTAAATATTCTAAATTTTCCGAATATCCGGATCCGCATTATCAATATCACTTAAATTTTCTACACAATTGGAAAGAAGCATTTTATTTCTTGGTATATTTGACAGAAACCGTTGTAAAACAAACTTTGAAAGAAGAAAGAGATCAAAGCGTGGGGCTCAAATTCCGAAAGTACCCTCTGCTTTTATCATATACTCTAATAATGGGATTATTGATTCCAAGGATTTATTGGGTTTCTCGTAAACAGCGAACCAGCATAGTTACGTAGACACGTAAGGAAAAAATCCGACAATAATCAATTTTCCTCGTGAAAATCTCTTTTCTCTTCTTTTTCATCTCTTTCGTCTTCGCTTGGGGGTTTACTGTTCTGTTGGTGAGTCTTGTAGTGACCAGAAGCTCAATCATCACACTCCATATGTCTCTTTTGATCTTTGCTTAACTTCCCATCAACTTTGTAAGCTTTTCAGACCCTCTCTCTCTATTTAATATATTCTTTTCATGGTGAGGCAGATCAATTAATATTATCATCTTTATCATATTGCCATGCAATGATGTTTTCTAAAGAGATGAAAAAACCAATGTACTGTTTCGGATGATAGTTCATGAGAAATCATTACATGCACTTTAAGTTACTAGCTCGGTAAATGCGTCTTTTATTTACAAGTAAATGAGTTAAGACGTTTGACCATATCAGAATCCAGAATCATATTGTATTACGGTTTATTTAATTCTTTAAAATTGATTACCTTTTGAGTGACAACGCTTTGACTTTCCTCTGGCTTCAAATTAGCTCTGTAATTCACTATTTTTATTGGTTTTAATTGAACCGGTTCAAACGTTGACCACATTAGATTGATTCATATGACTTGTTTAACATTAGATTATTTGTGACAGGTAAACTTAATATCAGGGCTGAAAATGAGGCATGTTCTTCCATGGCTATGGATTGTAGAAAAGTAGACGTCTTCTATGGATACTGGGACTCACATTTTGCTCTCATTGTCACCTTCCAATACGCTCGAGTTACCATACTCTATCTCCTCCCTCTTCTCTTCCACAAAGATTCTCGTTTCAAGAAACTCAAACTTCACTTATAGGAGACCGTAAGCATCATAACAGTAACTTGACTCCAGCTATGGCTCCGACCTTATCCCAAGTAGTTCCACTTCAAAAAGTTCCAAAGGAGATGACGAGGAAGTTGAGGCTGATCAGATACTTAATAGCAGCAGAAACGCGACTGCTCCAGTGCTTCATTACCTACTTCAGACCTGTCTCCACTAAAGGAAAATGCAACCGTGCCTGCTGCTAGTGCAGCAGGACCGGTTGCATTGCCTAGTTTAAAACCGTCTCCAGTAGAGAAGAATGGACATTGCCTACAACTACTCAAGTACATGACAATAATGCAACTAAAACAAAAGTTGGGTGAAGCTTCTCCTCTTGTGAGATTTGTACCTGACATAAAGAGAACGCCAAAAATGTCTGACTCTTCGAGTGATGTCAATATCCGAGATGAGCAAGCAGTTGCGTCGAAACCGTATCTCTCATAATCGTCTTTGCAAAGTACATCATGATCTTGTTTTTTACATCTAAACTATTAAAAATGACAGTACAAATAAAAAATAACCTTTACTTTTACATAATATTTACAAGAATGCCACTGATGTTATCCTTGCATCCAAACATCGAAACATTGATATTAACAAGAAAAAATAAATTTGGGCTAAGCCCATTAACAACATTTGTCATTGAAATTGAGATCATAAAAAAAACCTTGTATATGTGTTTATACATATATAGAATTAAATTAGTTTATTTTTATTCATATTCATATAAACTACCCAACTATATTTGAAGTATAAAAAAGTTGATATAATCTGAACTTATTCATTTACAATAACAAAATCATGTAACTTTCCATAACAATTTAGTGACTAAAATACATACTAATATTTATTATAAATGGTTTATATATACAAACAAATACAATGTATTATCATTTGTATATGAATATATACTAATAAGGAATAACTTATGTAATTTATAAATTTAAGATTTTAATCACCATATAATACATATAACACAATTATGTCTAGGAAGAATCGAATTTCCGGGGTATTTTAGGATATACGGATTTGGATATGCATTCGTCGGATTCGTAAAATTATTATCCGGATCTGGATTATTCGGGGTTAGGATATTCGTACTAAAAATCCGAATACACGGGGATATCTGGATCTGTTTTTTAATTAAAATTATTTATTTTAATAAAATTTAAAATTATTTAAAATTATTATTTTAATAAACTTAAAAGCATTCAAATTCAAATTTAAAATTAAATTTTAGTTATTTTATATAGAAGTATATATAATATACATAGATAACTCATAATTAAATTTTAAATATTTAATATCCAAATCCGGATATCCAGACCTAAATTTTACTATCCGAATTCATATTGGATCAGTCGAATCCGCTAAAATCACTATCATGATCCCCGAATATCCGTTTTTTGAAGCGGATGGATACCAAATCGGATAACAAATATCGAATATTAAGTTTCATTCATATATACAGTTATATCAAACAAACTACTTAAAATATTTGACATAATCAACTATATTTGAACTATAAAAAAGTTAGTAATGTCAATAATGATATAATTTGAACTTATTCATTTACAATAACAAAATCATGTAACTTTTCATAACATATTTAGTAACTAAAATAACATACTAATATTTATTATAAATGGTTTATATATTAAACAAATACAATGTATTATTCATTTGTACGATATATATGATCATAATAAGAATAATTTATGTAATTTATTAAATTTAAAATTTTTAATCACCATATAATACATACACAGTTATGTCTAGGACCGATCGAATTTCTGAGGTATTTTAGGATAATACGGAATTCGGATATGCATTCGTCGGATTGGTAAAATTGTTATCCTAGATCTGGATATTCGAGGTTAGGATATTCAAACTAAAATCCGAATACAAGCGGATATCTGGAACTGTTTTTTTAATTAAAAACTAACTATTAACCATCTACTGTCTATTTAAAATTTATTATTTTAAAAAAATTTAAGAGCATTCAAATTTAAAATTAAAATATTAGTTTATTGTTATATAAAAGTATATATAATATACATAGATAACTATAATTAAATTTTAAATATTTAATATCCAGATTTGGATATTCAGACCTAAATTTACTATCTGAATTCGTACTTGGATCAATCGAATCCGTAAATCACTATCAGGATCCCCGAATATCCGTTTTTTTGAACGGATGGGATCCCAGATCGAATTAACGGATATCGAATATTAAGTTTCATTCATATATAACAGTTATATCAAACAAATGTTAAATATTTACATTCATAAAATAACATCCGCGCCGGGCCTGACGCGTGTCAAAGACTAGTTCTTACTTGACAAAACGTAGCACTCAGTATCTATAACATGTTTAATCTTTTTATTATATTCAGAAACACCAAAGTGTTACATGACGCCTGACTAGACAGCTTTACACAGCACATAGCATTCGAGATTGAGACACATGCACCAAATTTGCTAACAAGACCCAACCGACCACCCTCTCCTCTCACCTGTGGCCCTGCCTCTTTACCGCAAGTGACCCATCTTACAAAACGTGAGTCTATACTTTAATTTGCATCAAAGCTCATATAACTAATACTAAAACTTGAAGCTAATATGATTCATCAAGGAGCTATGAGGATATGGAGAAGGATGTTAAAGGTTATTGATTTACAAAAAGAAGGAGATAAACCTAATCAGCACACTCCTATAAACTCAGAGGGATATATGGCATCTGAAGGCTGGATTATGAAACGTTATTGAAGTCCAACAACAAGTTTTTCACAAAGGACGCTGCGAAAGCTCATCTTTTCTACTTACCCTTCAGTTCCACGATGCTCGAGGAGGACTCTATATGTAAAAGGACTCCCATAGTCACCGCAATCTCATTAAGTATCTAAAAAGACTATATTGACTTTCATTTGCCATAAGAATAGCCTTTTTGGAATCGAACTTCAAGGGAGCTGATCATATTCCTTGCAGCGTGCCATGACTGAAAGGTACGTAAACGTCTTCTCCTCGTTTTTCATGGAGGAATGTTTGTAGACATTTTCTGGTTTCCCTATGAAGTTATAAGATGCATCTTTGAGATCATTTTTCTAAACAACGTATAGTCTTTTTGTGACATTGCTCTATGTAAGTTGAAAATAATGTGAAGCCATTTGAGGATCGTTTGAGATTAGTATTATGGTCTTTTTGTGATATTTTTTGTCTATAACGTGACGTATATTATTAATAGTATGTCACTCACTTTGAGATGAGTCATTTGTCTGTAAATTTATGTCGTTTCTCTCGAGATCTCATGTTTTGGTGGTCACAATCTGTGCTATGGAGATTAATATGTACGAAGTTGAATAAATCTCATACTAGTCATGAGGAAGAAGCTATCCCACTTTTTATTCATGTTAGCCTGTTTGAACATATTTTAATATCTTCTTCATTCTAATCAAACCAGGAGGAACCAAGATGTAAGAAGCATGATTTGGAACAATTAATCAGTGGACAGTGACTAGGAAGTTGAATAAATCTTATAGGGGTCATGACGAAGAAGCTATCCCACTTTCTATTTAGGTGAATCCAGATTAGCCTATTTGGACATATTGCAAGATCTTCCTGATTCTAATCAAACCAGGATGAACGAAAATGTAAGAAGCATGATTTGGAACCATTAATCAATGGACAGTGACCACGAAGTTGAATAAATCTCATAGGAGTCATGAGGAAGAAGCTATCCCACTTCCTATTCAGGTGATTCCAGATTAGCCTGTTCGAACATATGCCAATATATTCTTGATTCTAATCAAACCCGGCGGAACCAAGATGTAAGAAGCTTTATTTGAAACCATTAATCAGTGGAAAGTGACCAGGAATTTGAATAAATCTCATAGGAGTCATGAGGAAGAAGCTATCCCACTTTTTATTCAGGTTAGCCTGTTTGGACATATTGCAATATCTTCTTGATTCTAATCAAACCAGGAGGAACCAAGATGTAAGAAGCATGATTTGGAACATTAATCAGTGGACAGTGATTAGGAAGTTGAATAAATCTCATAGGAGTCATGAGGAAGAAGCTATCCCACTTTCTATTCAGGTGAATCCAGATTAGCATGTTTGGACATATTGCAATATCTTCTTGATTCTAATCAAACCAGGAGGAAGCAAGATGTAAGAAGCATGATTTGGAACAATTAATCAGTGGACAGTGATTAGGAAGTTGAATAAATCTCATAGGAGTCATGAGGAAGAAGCTATCCCACTTTCTATTCAGGTGAATCCAGATTAGCCTGTTTGGACATATTGCAATATCTTCTTGATTCTAATCAAACCAGGAGGAAGCAAGATGTAAGAAGCATGATTTGGAACCATTAATCAGTGGAAAGTGACCAGGAAGTTGAATAAATCTCATAGGAGTCATGAGGAAGAAGCTATCCCACTTTCTATTCAGGTTAATCCAGATTAGCTTGTTTGGACATATTGCAATATCTTCTTGATTCTAATCAAACCCGGAGGAACCAAGATGTAAGAAGCATGATTTGGAACCATTAATCAGTGGAAGTGACCAGGAAGTTGAATAAATCTCATAGGAGTCATGAGGAAGAAGCTATCCCACTTTCTATTCAGGTGAATCCAGATTAGCCTGTTTGGACATATTGCAATATCTTCTTGATTCTAATCAAACCAGGAGGAACCAAGATGTAAGAAGCATGATTTGGAACCATTAATCAGTGGACAGTGACCAGGAAGTTGAATAAATCTCATAGGAGTCATGAGGAAGAAGCTATCCCACTTTCTATTCAGGTGAATCCAGATTAGCATGTTTGGACATATTGCAATATCTTCTTGATTCTAATCAAACCAGGAGGAAGCAAGATGTAAGAAGCATGATTTGGAACAATTAATCAGTGGAAAGTGATTAGGAAGTTGAATAAATCTCATAGGAGTCATGAGGAAGAAGCTATCCCACTTTCTATTCAGGTGATCCAGATTAGCATGTTTGGACATATTTGCAATATCTTCTTGATTCTAATCAAACCAGGAGGAACCAAGATGTAAGAAGCATGATTTGGAACCATTAATCAGTGGACAGTGATTAGGAAGTTGAATAAATCTCATAGGAGTCATGAGGAAGAAGCTATCCCACTTTCTATTCAAGGTGAATCCAGATTAGCATGTTTGGACATATTGCAATATTTTCTTGATTCTAATCAAACCAGGAGGAAGCAAGATGTAAGAAGCATGATTTGGAACAATTAATCAGTGGAAAGTGATTAGGAAGTTGAATAAATCTCATAGGAGTCATGAGGAAGAAGCTATCCCACTTTCTATTCATGTGATTCCATATTAGCATGTTTGAACATATTTAAATATCTTCTTCATTCTAATCAAACCAGGAGGAACCAAGATGTAAGAAGAATTATTTGGAACCATTAATCAGTGGACAGTGATTAGGAAGTTGAATAAATCTCATAGGAGTCATGAGGAAGAAGCTATCCCACTTTCTATTCAGGTGATTCCAGATTAGCCTGTTTGGACATATTGCAAGATCTTCTTGATTCTAATCAAACCAGGAGGAACCAAAATGTAAGAAGCATGATTTGGAACCATTAATCAATGGACAATGACCACGAAGTTGAATAAATCTCATACTAGTCATGAGGAAGAAGCTATCCCTCTTTTTATTCAGGTTAGCCTGTTTGAACATATTTTAATATCTTCTTCATTCTAATCAAACCAGGAGGAACCAAGATGTAAGAAGCATGATTTGGAACAATTAATCAGTGGACAGTGACTAGGAAGTTGAATAAATCTTATAGGGGTCATGACGAAGAAGCTATCCCACTTTCTATTTAGGTGAATCCAGATTAGCCTATTTGGACATATTGCAAGATCTTCCTGATTCTAATCAAACCAGGATGAACGAAAATGTAAGAAGCATGATTTGTAACCATTAATCAATGGACAGTGACCACGAATTTGAATAAATCGCATAGGAGTCATGAGGAAGAAGTTATCCCACTTCCTATTCAGGTGATTCCAGATTAGCCTGTTCGAACATGTGCCAATATATTCTTGATTCTAATCAAACCCGGCGGAACCAAGATGTAAGAAGCTTTATTTGAAACCATTAATCAGTGGAAAGTGACCAGGAATTTGAATCATTCTCATAGGAGTCATGAGGAAGAAGCTATCCCACTCTTTATTCAGGTTAGCCTGTTTGGACATATTGCAATATCTTCTTGATTCTAATCAAACCGGGAGGAACCAAGATGTAAGAAGCATGATTTGGAACCATTAATCAGTGGACAGTGATTAGGAAGTTGAATAAATCTCATAGGAGTCATGAGGAAGAAGCTATCCCACTTTTTATTCAGGTGAATCCAGATTAGCATGTTTGGACATATTGCAATATCTTCTTGATTCTAATCAAACCAGGAGGAAGCAAGATGTAAGAAGCATGATTTGGAACAATTAATCAGTGGACAGTGATTAGGAAGTTGAATAAATCTCATAGGAGTCATGAGGAAGAAGCTATCCCACTTTCTATTCAGGTGAATCCAGATTAGCATGTTTGGACATATTGCAATATCTTCTTGATTCTAATCAAACCAGGAGGAACCAAGATGTAAGAAGCATGATTTGGAACAATTAATCAGTGGAAAGTGATTAGGAAGTTGAATAAATCTCATAGGAGTCATGAGGAAGAAGCTATCCCACTTTCTATTCAGGTGATTCCAGATTAGCATGTTTGAACATATTGCAATATCTTCTTGATTCTAATCAAACCAGGAGGAACCAAGATGTAAGAAGCATGATTTGGAACCATTAATCAGTGGACAGTGATTAGGAAGTTGAATAAATCTCATAGGAGTCATGAGGAAGAAGCTATCCCACTTTCTATTCAGGTGAATCCAGATTAGCCTGTTTGGACATATTGCAAGATCTTCTTGATTCTAATCAAACCAGGAGGAACCAAAATGTAAGAAGCATGATTTGGAACCATTAATCAGTGGACAGTGATCACGAAGTTGAATAAATCTCATAGGAGTCATGAGGAAGAAGCTATCCCACTTTCTATTCAGGTGAATCCAGATTAGCATGTTTGAACATATTTTAATATCTTCTTCATTCTAATCAAACCAGGAGGAACCAAGATGTAAGAAGCATGATTTGGAACAATTAATCAGTGGACAGTGATTAGGAAGTTGAATAAATCTCATAGGGGTCATGAAGAAGAAGCTATCCCACTTTCTATTTAGGTGAATCCAGATTAGCCTGTTTGGACATATTGCAAGATCTTCCTGATTCTAATCAAACCAGGATGAACGAAAATGTAAGAAGCATGATTTGTAACCATTAATCAATGGACAGTGACCACGAAGTTGAATAAATCTCATAGGAGTCATGAGGAAGAAGCTATCCCACTTCCTATTCAGGTGATTCCAGATTAGCCTGTTCGAACATATGCCAATATATTCTTGATTCTAATCAAACCCGGCGGAACCAAGATGTAAGAAGCTTTATTTGAAACCATTAATCAGTGGAAAGTGACCAGGAATTTGAATAAATCTCATAGGAGTCATGAGGAAGAAGCTATCCCACTTTTTATTCAGGTTAGCCTGTTTGGACATATTGCAATATCTTCTTGATTCTAATCAAACCAGGAGGAACCAAGATGTAAGAAGCATGATTTGGAACCATTAATCAGTGGACAGTGATTAGGAAGTTGAATAAATCTCATAGGAGTCATGAGGAAGAAGCTATCCCACTTTCTATTCAGGTGAATCCAGATTAGCATGTTTGGACATATTGCAATATCTTCTTGATTCTAATCAAACCAGGAGGAAGCAAGATGTAAGAAGCATGATTTGGAACCATTAATCAGTGGACAGTGATTAGGAAGTTGAATAAATCTCATAGGAGTCATGAGGAAGAAGCTATCCCACTTTCTATTCAGGTGAATCCAGATTAGCCTGTTTGGACATATTGCAATATCTTCTTGATTCTAATCAAACCAGGAGGAACCAAGATGTAAGAAGCATGATTTGGAACCATTAATCAGTGGACAGTGATCAGGAAGTTGAATAAATCTCATAGGAGTCATGAGGAAGAAGCTATCCCACTTTCTATTCAGGTGATTCCAGATTAGCATGTTTGGACATATTGCAATATCTTCTTGATTCTAATCAAACCAGGAGGAAGCAAGATGTAAGAAGCATGATTTGGAACCATTAATCAGTGGACAGTGATTAGGAAGTTGAATAAATCTCATAGGAGTCATGAGGAAGAAGCTATCCCACTTTCTATTCAGGTGATACCAGATTAGCCTGTTTGGACATATTGCAATATCTTCTTGATTCTAATCAAACCAGGAGGAACCAAAATGTAAGAAGCATGATTTGGAACCATTAATCAGTGGACAGTGACCAGGAAGTTGAATAAATCTCATAGGAGTCATGAGGAAGAAGCTATCCCACTTTCTATTCAGGTGATCCAGATTAGCATGTTTGGACATATTGCAATATCTTCTTGATTCTAATCAAACCAGGAGGAACCAAGATGTAAGAAGCATGATTTGGAACCATTAATCAGTGGAAAGTGACCAGGAAGTTGAATAAATCTCATAGGAGTCATGAGGAAGAAGCTATCCCACATTCTATTCAGGTGATTCCAGATTAGCCTGTTTGGACATATTGCAATATCTTCTTGATTCTAATCAAACCAGGAGGAACCAAGATGTAAGAAGCATGATTTGGAACCATTAATCAGTGGACAGTGATTAGGAAGTTGAATAAATCTCATAGGAGTCATGAGGAAGAAGCTATCCCACTTTCTATTCAGGTGAATCCAGATTAGCATGTTTGGACATATTGCAATATCTTCTTGATTCTAATCAAACCAGGAGGAACCAAGATGTAAGAAGCATGATTTGGAACCATTAATCAGTGGACAGTGATTAGGAAGTTGAATAAATCTCATAGGAGTCATGAGGAAGAAGCTATCCCACTTTCTATTCAGGTGAATCCAGATTAGCCTGTTTGGACATATTGCAATATCTTCTTGATTCTAATCAAACCAGGAGGAACCAAGATGTAAGAAGCATGATTTGGAACAATTAATCAGTGGAAAGTGATTAGGAAGTTGAATAAATCTCATAGGAGTCATGAGGAAGAAGCTATCCCACTTTCTATTCATGTGATTCCATATTAGCATGTTTGAACATATTTTAATATCTTCTTCATTCTAATCAAACCAGGAGGAACCAAGATGTAAGAAGAATTATTTGGAACCATTAATCAGTGGACAGTGATTAGGAAGTTGAATAAATCTCATAGGAGTCATGAGGAAGAAGCTATCCCACTTTCTATTCAGGTGAATCCAGATTAGCGTGTTTGGACATATTGCAATATTTTCTTGATTCTAATAAAACCAGGAGGAAGCAAGATGTAAGAAGCATGATTTGGAACAATTAATCAGTGGAAAGTGATTAGGAAGTTGAATAAATCTCATAGGAGTCATGAGGAAGAAGCTATCCCACTTTCTATTCATGTGATTCCATATTAGCATGTTGAAACATATTTTAATATCTTCTTCATTCTAATCAAACCAGGAGGAACCAAGATGTAAGAAGAATTATTTGGAACCATTAATCAGTGGACAGTGATTAGGAAGTTGAATAAATCTCATAGGAGTCATGAGGAAGAAGCTATCCCACTTTCTATTCAGGTGATTCCAGATTAGCCTGTTTGGACATATTGCAAGATCTTCTTGATTCTAATCAAACCAGGAGGAACCAAAATGTAAGAAGCATGATTTGGAACCATTAATCAATGGACAGTGACCACGAAGTTGAATAAATCTCATACTAGTCATGAGGAAGAAGCTATCCCACTTTTTATTCAGGTTAGCCTGTTTGAACATATTTTAATATCTTCTTCATTCTAATCAAACCAGGAGGAACCAAGATGTAAGAAGCATGATTTGGAACAATTAATCAGTGGACAGTGATTAGGAAGTTGAATAAATCTTATAGGGGTCATGACGAAGAAGCTATCCCACTTTCTATTTAGGTGAATCCAGATTAGCCTATTTGGACATATTGCAAGATCTTCCTGATTCTAATCAAACCAGGATGAACGAAAATGTAAGAAGCATGATTTGTAACCATTAATCAATGGACAGTGACCACGAATTTGAATAAATCTCATAGGAGTCATGAGGAAGAAGCTATCCCACTTCCTATTCAGGTGATTCCAGATTAGCCTGTTCGAACATATGCCAATATATTCTTGATTCTAATCAAACCCGGCGGAACCAAGATGTAAGAAGCTTTATTTGAAACCATTAATCAGTGGAAAGTGACCAGGAATTTGAATCATTCTCATAGGAGTCATGAGGAAGAAGCTATCCCACTCTTTATTCAGGTTAGCCTGTTTGGACATATTGCAATATCTTCTTGATTCTAATCAAACCGGGAGGAACCAAGATGTAAGAAGCATGATTTGGAACCATTAATCAGTGGACAGTGATTAGGAAGTTGAATAAATCTCATAGGAGTCATGAGGAAGAAGCTATCCCACTTTTTATTCAGGTGAATCAGATTAGCATGTTTGGACATATTGCAATATCTTCTTGATTCTAATCAAACCAGGAGGAAGCAAGATGTAAGAAGCATGATTTGGAACAATTAATCAGTGGACAGTGATTAGGAAGTTGAATAAATCTCATAGGAGTCATGAGGAAGAAGCTATCCCACTTTCTATTCAGGTGAATCCAGATTAGCATGTTTGGACATATTGCAATATTTTCTTGATTCTAATAAAACCAGGAGGAAGCAAGATGTAAGAAGCATGATTTGGAACAATTAATCAGTGGAAAGTGATTAGGAAGTTGAATAAATCTCATAGGAGTCATGAGGAAGAAGCTATCCCACTTTATATTCATGTGATTCCATATTAGCATGTTTGAACATATTTTAATATCTTCTTCATTCTAATCAAACCAGGAGGAACCAAGATGTAAGAAGAATTATTTGGAACCATTAATCAGTGGACAGTGATTAGGAAGTTTAATAAATCTCATAGGAGTCATGAGAAAGAAGCTATCCCACTTTCTATTCAGGTGATTCCGGATTAGCCTGTTTGGACATATTGCAAGATCTTCTTGATTCTAATCAAACCAGGAGGAACCAAAATGTAAGAAGCATGATTTGGAACTATTAATCAGTGGACAGTGACCACGAAGTTGAATAAATCTCATACTAGTCATGAGGAAGAAGCTATCCAACTTTTTATTCAGGTTTGCCTGTTTGAACATATTTTAATATCTTCTTCATTCTAATCAAACCATGAGGAACCAATATGTAAGAAGCATGATTTGGAACAATTAATCAGTGGACAGTGACTAGGAAGTTGAATAAATCTTATAGGGGTCATGACGAAGAAGCTATCCCACTTTCTATTTAGGTTAATCCAGATTAGCCTGTTTGGACATATTGCAAGATCTTCCTGATTCTAATCAAACCAGGATGAACGAAAATGTAAGAAGCATGATTTGTAACCATTAATCAATGGACAGTGACCACGAAGTTGAATAAATCTCATAGGAGTCATGAGGAAGAAGCTATCCCACTTCCTATTCAGGTGATTCCAGATTAGCCTGTTCGAACATATGCCAATATATTCTTGATTCTAATCAAACCCGGCGGAACCAAGATGTAAGAAGCTTTATTTAAAACCATTAATCAGTGGAAAGTGACCAGGAATTTGAATCATTCTCATAGGAGTCATGAGGAAGAAGCTATCCCACTCTTTATTCAGGTTAGCCTGTTTGGACATATTGCAATATCTTCTTGATTCTAATCAAACCAGGAGGAAGCAAGATGTAAGAAGCATGATTTGGAACAATTAATCAGTGGACAGTGATTAGGAAGTTGAATAAATCTCATAGGAGTCATGAGGAAGAAGCTATCCCACTTTCTATTCAGGTGAATCCAGATTAGCGTGTTTGGACATATTGCAATATTTTCTTGATTCTAATAAAACCAGGAGGAAGCAAGATGTAAGAAGCATGATTTGGAACCATTAATCAGTGGAAAGTGATTAGGAAGTTGAATAAATCTCATAGGAGTCATAAGGAAGAAGCTATCCCACTTTCTATTCAGGTTAATCTAGATTAGCTTGTTTGGACATATTGCAAGATCTTCTTGATTCTAATCAAACCCAGAGGAACCAAAATGTAAGAAGCATGATTTGGAACCATTAATCAATGGAAAGTGACCACGAAGTTGAATAAATCTCATAGGAGTCATGAGGAAGAAGCTATCCCACTTCCTATTCAGGTGATTCCATATTAGCATGTTCGAACATATGCCAATACTTTCTTGATTCTAATCAAACCCGGCGGAACCAAGATGTAACAAGCTTTATTTGAAACCATTAATCAGTGGAAAGTGACCAGGAAGTTGAATCAATCTCATAGGAGTCATTAGGAAGAAGCTATCCCACTTTTTATTCAAGTTACACTGTTTGGACATATTGCAATATCTTCTTGATTGTAATCAAACCAGGAGGAACTAAGATGTAAGAAGCATGATTTGGGACCATTAATCAGTGGACAATGATTAGGAAGTTGAATAAATCTCATGGGAGTCATGAGGAAGAAGCTATCCCAGTTTCTATTCAGGTGAATCAAGATTAGCATGTTTGGACATATTGCAAGATCTTCTTGATTCTAATCAAACTAGGAGGAACCAAAATGTAAGAAGCATGATTTTGGAACCATTAATCAATGGACAGTGACCACCAAGTTGAATAAATCTCATAGGAGTCATGAGGAAGAAGTTATCCCACTTTTTATTCAAGTTAGCCTGTTTGGACATATTGCAATATCTTCTTGATTTTAATCAAACCAGGAGGAACCAAGATGTAAGAAGCATTATTCGGAACCATTAATCAGTGGAAAGTGATTAGGAAGTTGAATAAATCTCATAGGAGTCATGAGGAAGACGCTATCCCACTTTCTATTCATGTGATTCCATATTAGCATGTTTGAACATATTTTAATATCTTCTTCATTCTAATCAAACCAGGAGGAACCAAGATGTAAGAAGAATTATTTGGAACCATTAATCAGTGGACAGTGATTAGGAAGTTGAATAAATCTCATAGGAGTCTTGAGGAAGAAGCTATCCCACTTTCTATTCAGGTGATTCCAGATTAGCCTGTTTGGACATATTGCAAGATCTTCTTGATTCTAATCAAACCAGGAGGAACCAAAATGTAAGAAGCATGATTTGGAACCATTAATCAATGGACAATGACCACGAAGTTGAATAAATCTCATACTAGTCATGAGGAAGAAGATATCCCACTTTTTATTCAGGTTAGCCTGTTTGAACATATTTTAATATCTTCTTCATTCTAATCAAACCAGGAGGAACCAAGATGTAAGAAGCATGATTTGGAACAATTAATCAGTGGACAGTGACTAGGAAGTTGAATAAATCTTATAGGGGTCATGACGAAGAAGCTATCCCACTTTCTATTTAGGTGAATCCAGATTAGCCTATTTGGACATATTGCAAGATCTTCCTGATTCTAATCAAACCAGGATGAACGAAAATGTAAGAAGCATGATTTGTAACCATTAATCAATGGACAGTGACCACGAATTTGAATAAATCGCATAGGAGTCATGAGGAAGAAGTTATCCCACTTCCTATTCAGGTGATTCCAGATTAGCCTGTTCGAACATGTGCCAATATATTCTTGATTCTAATCAAACCCGGCGGAACCAAGATGTAAGAAGCTTTATTTGAAACCATTAATCAGTGGAAAGTGACCAGGAATTTGAATCATTCTCATAGGAGTCATGAGGAAGAAGCTATCCCACTCTTTATTCAGGTTAGCCTGTTTGGACATATTGCAATATCTTCTTGATTCTAATCAAACCGGGAGGAACCAAGATGTAAGAAGCATGATTTGGAATCATTAATCAGTGGACAGTGATTAGGAAGTTGAATAAATCTCATAGGAGTCATGAGGAAGAAGCTATCCCACTTTTTATTCAGGTGAATCAAGATTAGCATGTTTGGACATATTGCAATATCTTCTTGATTCTAATCAAACCAGGAGGAAGCAAGATGTAAGAAGCATGATTTGGAACAATTAATCAGTGGACAGTGATTAGGAAGTTGAATAAATCTCATAGGAGTCATGAGGAAGAAGCTATCCCACTTTCTATTCAGGTGAATCCAGATTAGCATGTTTGGACATATTGCAATATTTTCTTGATTCTAATAAAACCAGGAGGAAGCAAGATGTAAGAAGCATGATTTGGAACCATTAATCAGTGGAAAGTGATTAGGAAGTTGAATAAATCTCATAGGAGTCATAAGGAAGAAGCTATCCCACTTTCTATTCAGGTTAATCTAGATTAGCTTGTTTGGACATATTGCAAGATCTTCTTGATTCTAATCAAACCCAGAGGAACCAAAATGTAAGAAGCATGATTTGGAACCATTAATCAATGGAAAGTGACCACGAAGTTGAATAAATCTCATAGGAGTCATGAGGAAGAAGCTATCCCACTTCCTATTCAGGTGATTCCATATTAGCATGTTCGAACATATGCCAATACTTTCTTGATTCTAATCAAACCCGGCGGAACCAAGATGTAACAAGCTTTATTTGAAACCATTAATCAGTGGAAAGTGACCAGGAAGTTGAATCAATCTCATAGGAGTCATTAGGAAGAAGCTATCCACTTTTTATTCAAGTTACACTGTTTGGACATATTGCAATATCTTCTTGATTGTAATCAAACCAGGAGGAACTAAGATGTAAGAAGCATGATTTGGGACCATTAATCAGTGGACAATGATTAGGAAGTTGAATAAATCTCATGGGAGTCATGAGGAAGAAGCTATCCCAGTTTCTATTCAGGTGAATCAAGATTAGCATGTTTG
Organism: Moricandia arvensis; assembly: GCA_905132765.1. Taxonomy (NCBI): domain Eukaryota; kingdom Viridiplantae; phylum Streptophyta; class Magnoliopsida; order Brassicales; family Brassicaceae; genus Moricandia; species Moricandia arvensis. The sequence continues at coordinate 683 of CAJHQP010003841.1, read as the reverse complement.
GACATATTGCAAAGATCTTCTTGATTCTAATCAAACTAGGAGGAACCAAAATGTAAGAAGCATGATTTGGAACCATTAATCAATGGACAGTGACCACCAAGTTGAATAAATCTCATAGGAATCATGAGGAAGAAGTTATCCCACTTTCTATTCAGTGAATCCAGATTAGCCTGTTTGGACATATTGCAAGATCTTTTGATTCTTAATCAAACCTGGAGGAACCCAAAAAGTAAGAAGGCATTGATTTTGGAAACCCCATTAATCAATGAGAAGCTGGCCACGAAGTTTGAGTTAAAGGTTACAATCATAGTGATCATGAGGAAAGAAGCTTATTCCCACTTTGATTCAGCGTTAGCCTATTTTGGCACATATTGCATATCTTCTTTGAATTCTAATCAAAACCCAGGAGGAACCAAGATGTAAGAAGGCATGATTTTGGCAACCATTTAATCAGTGGACAGTGATTAGGGAAGTTGAATAAAATGTTCATAGGAGTCATGAGGAAGAAGCTATCCCCATTTTCTATTCAGGTGATTCCATATTAGATGTTTGGAACATATTTAATAATCTTCTGCATTCTAATCAAAACCAGGGGGGAGGGGGAACCAAGGAATGTAAGAAGCATTGAATTTGGAAAACCATTAATCAGTGGACAGTGACCACGAAGTTGAATAAATCTCATA
>CAJHQP010003840.1:0-61944 GCA_905132765.1 Moricandia arvensis | reverse complement strand
CTAGCAGACAGAGCAGTTGGTGAGTAATCTTCCTATCAAGTAATTAAAAAAAAAAAAAAATTAAGTTCAAAAAAAAAAAAACAGTACTTAGAAAGTGTTAGAAAACTTTCAGGTCAGAAAGAGGGAGGTCAGGAACTAGTCGGTGGTCTTGATTGCACCGTGCATAGGAACTTCTTTGGCAGCCAGGTAGAAAGATATGCAAATCCATTTTACTTGTGAAACGTTGCAAAGAGACTGTTATGAGAACTCGAGTTCCCGGTTTGCAGAGTATTAATTGAGTCTGTTATCTTGATGACAAAAGAAAAGAGTACTCGGGTTTTATAGAGGATCAGATAAAGATCATAACCAAATGAGAAATCGTTAGATTGTTCTTCAAACAACAAAGGTGGCTGATCTTAGTATCAAAGTTACTTGTTGGTGTGTAGCTTCAAAGTTTTGAAGCTGATACCTCAGTACCTCTACTAACATCTAGAGAAGGTGGGGCAGAGACGTTCCGTGGAGTGTTCATACGTTCTCCAGCCGTTCTAGATGTAGGCCCTGGTGTCCAAGTCTTAGCTCATTATCCCGTCCCTTCAAACAAGGTCTTGTATTCAAGCTCTACTGTACAAATCCAAGAGGCTTGTCTTCCTTTTGCACCCTGATTAGGTTTTTCTTTAATAAAGACATGTTCAAATCTCGTCTTGTTTCTTTTTCAGGAAGATGCTCTTCCAGAAACGAATGTCATTGTTGCTGCGAAGCAAAGAAACTTGTTAGCAACTGCGTTTCATGCAGAGTTGACAGCAGACACGCGATGGTAATTAGTTGATTCTTTGTTCCTGTCTTTTGGTTTCTTTTTCTGACTGAAAAGTCTTTTGGCTCGATGCGCTTAAGGAAAGGGAGTGGAGTATACTTTTTCTATGATATAAAACAAATAATATACTAGGTGTAACGGTTTTCACTCTTTATGGTCCATTTTTACAGGCACAGTTATTTCATGAAGATGACGAAAGAGGTCGAACAAGGATGAGGTTCTCCAAGCAGTATTAGCACCATTGTTTCTGTTGGAGAAACCAGCGTTGGTACCGAGCAAGCTAAGCCTGATCTTCCTATATTTCAATAACTGAATAGAGAGAAGACACTTGAAATAAAAAGACTAAAGAAAGTTCAGATTCTTTTGATGTTTTTGGAAAGAAAATGCAAGATAGTTTGCATTTAGCACACAAGAAAATAAGTTTCACAGTGAGTCATGTATTGGTTTCTTGTTACGACTTTGTATACCGTTGAATCAAACCAGTTTCCTTGGTTCAGTTTTGTATGTGCCTTGTGAATTTAGACAGGTACAAAAGAACAGAACAAGGCTTTGATAGTATAATCCGGTTTGGTTATTGGTTCAATAGTTAAGAAGCTAAACTGCGTTATAGTAAAACCAAGACAACTGTTTTAACGCGTTTGACCTTTCGTTGATGTCTGGAAAAGGTGCAAGCTTGTAATAGTTGGCGGCTTGTGAACCAATGAAAGTCAAGAAAAGCTTCATAAATTGAACAGATTTACAGTCATGGAAATAATATACTAGGTGTAACGGCTTCTCTTCTTCACTTTCAAGGCATTCCCCACGTTCAAGCTAGCTCGTTGATTGCACATAAAGGCCTCAAGAACAAACACTCAGATTCTTTTGTTTTTATAAAAACTTCCACAATAGTTTATTCAAAAAATTCTTCAAAGATTTGTTTTTATAAAACACTCTCTTCTTTTGTTTTTATAAAAATAGTTTATTCAAAAAAATCTTCAAAGATTTGTTTTGTTATCCAAATTAATGTATCTAAACTAAGCCTCTTATTGTAGTGTAGTGTTTAGCATCGTTAGAGCACCTTTATCGCCTACCTTTTTGCGTTTCTTATAAGCATAGACCCCACAAATTACCCAAAAAACGTTTTTTATAGGTGCCAAATAAGATACGTTTGTAGTGGGTAGTTTGCACTGTACGCGGGCCCCACCGACACGTGGCGGCCCGTGATTGATGCATTTTTAATTTTTTTTTAAATGATAAAAAGTATATAAAAAAAACTTTTAAGAACCCTTTGCGATAAAGATGCTCTTAGATCTCAATGTTTTGTGTCATTAGGATCCAGTAGATATCTAGTGTTTTTCTCGTTCTGATTTATCGTTTTTTTTTTTTTGATTTATCGTTTCTTATATCACAAGAAACATGAAAATCAAACATAAGGGTTAAGAGTTCATGCTAGCATTGCTAGGTTCAGTCGAGCGTTTGCCTCTTCTGCAACTCTGCACGTAAATGCCAAAGCCCTGACTCCGTGATCACTCGTAAGCTCAACTTTCTCCCGCATCAGATCCATCACACACTTGACTTCCTCAGGTTCTCTCCTGAAATCATCTACACCAAACAAGTAGAGTGTGACGTAAGACACACCAATCAATCTCTTTGCAGCACTGAAGAACGTGCCTTACGATACGCAACCGGCTATGTGTCTTGCGTCTAGGCTCTTAAGATTGCGTTTCTTGGCGAATATGTGGTTTCCATCCTTGATGAATGAGATGTGATTAGGGTTTGGACCGAGAAGAATTATTCAGATGAACTTATTCACCTTGGAATGTGGTGACCCACAAAAATGGTTGTATGATTGATTCATTCTAGTTAGTATCCACAGTTATATTCTCTTTAAAATCTCAAATTAGTAATGCAGCCAACGTTCCATTATTTTATAACAGAAAATGCAACTAATAAGAACTTGTTACTTTGAAAATGAATTAGAAATTAAAAGACATGGGAATTCAAGCAGTCTACAACTACTTTTTTTTGTTGCATCATGAGTTATTAGAAAAAAAGAATCATTTTGAGATTCTATACACGAGATTATTTAGTAATATACTAATTAAGCAGATAAGAAGATGCAAATCATAACCAAATCTGACAAAAGCATAAACATCATAGTAGGTCGACAGTGTTGTTTTCATTAGTCCCCACTTATACTTACAAAACCGATACACACCCACTTTCACATATTACAAACTTATACTCCCTCCGTTCCTAAATATAAGATGTTTTAGATAAAACACGGTTATTAAAAAAAAGATTTTTTTATCTAAAATATATTATTAAAATTATAAATAAAATATTGGTTAACCAATTACAAAATAGAACTATTATATTTGATTGGTTGCACAGTTTTTTGATAAAGTTAAAGTTACCTAGAAATATGAAAACATCTTATATTTTCAAACATAAAAATTCTTCTAAACATCTTATATTTGAGAACGGAGGGAGTATATGTTTACATTATTTGAGTTTATATATGTTGACATATAACTACAGTTTGCATGTTTATTTTTCTTGTCCTCGAATATGGTTTATACAATTTTTATTTGATTAAATTATGCTAGAGATATGGAATTTCAAATAATGGAGCACGATTTTATAGAGAAATGTCGAAAGTAAATAAAAATTCTTTAGCCAAATAGGTAAATGCAATTTTTATTTTTTTAACATTGGTAATGCAAATTGTTCACCGCTTAAGAAAATATTTTCCTATAATGGGAATCCTTGGATTCTCTCATCTATCAATTCCAAAATACAGTGCGTTTCGGTAGAAAAAAAAACATGTTCGAACAGTCAATTGTAAAATGTCTTGAAAAATCATATTAAGTGAATGTGATAGGCTGGCAACATTACTACAAACCAAATAAATAAAAACTTAAGTTCTTGAATGTGAAATATGCTTAAATTTGAAGAGAGACCCACACCACAAATCACTTGATCTGTTTGCTTTTCCTTAATTTCCAAGCAAAGTTACAAGTTGCTCCTTCCATTATCACACCCTCCATTATTCCTCCCACCTTTTCATACAGAAGATTTGATCATTACAAAGGAAGTAATGTTTTTTCTTTTAGTCTAGCAGACACGCAAAAATACACACTTGTGTGTAAACACTAAATATAGTAAAAACATTCATTATCAATATGTGAACTGCCAGCATTATTTGCTATTTAAAAAAAAAAGAATAACTACATGCACAAATGAAAAGTAGTATGGTAAATTTGAAATTCTCCCAACATCTAATAATGAAGTAAAATGTTTTTCATAATTTGGCCCCAAAGGATCATTACACTAAAACAAAAACACAATTATCCTTCTTTTGTTATTTACGGCATTACGCATACAGTATTTGTTAAATAATTTTGCCAAAGGAGGTAAAACAACAATTCATCTGACAAGATGTGATGGAAACTATGCACACCAAACAAATAAAAAAAGAAAAAAATTGATTATTAACTATCTTAGTTGTAAAAATGCTGACCTCTTAACCAATTAATTTTCCTCAATTTATAAGCCTTACTATACTTTCTATAAACTAGCATCACAACACAAAAAACATCAACACTCACAAACACACATATCAACCATGGAACATTCTGCCTTCTTCCTCCTCCTCTCCACCGTCCTCCTCCTCCTCCTCATAGCAACTCCCGGAACCCTATCTCAGCCAGCAGCTGCTCCGGCTCCACCAGGACCCACAAACGTCACCAAGATCCTCGAAAAGGCAGGTCAGTTCACTGTTTTCATCAGACTACTCAAATCAACCGGCGTTGCAAACCAACTCTACGGCCAGCTCAACAACTCAGACAATGGAATCACTATCTTCGCACCGAGCGACTCCTCCTTCACCAGTCTCAAAGCAGGAACCTTAAACTCCTTAACCGACGAGCAACAAGTGGAGCTAGTTCAGTTCCATGTCATACCAAGTTATGTCTCTTCCTCAAACTTCCAAACCATCAGTAACCCTCTCCGGACTCAGGCAGGTGACTCCGCCGAAGGACACTTCCCTCTCAACATTACAACCAGTGGAAACACCGTGAATATCACCTCCGGTGTAACGAACACCACCGTCTCCGGTAACGTCTACAGCGATGGACAGCTAGCTGTTTACCAGGTCGATAAGGTTTTGCTTCCTCAGCAAGTCTTCGACCCTCGTCCTCCTGCGCCTGCTCCTGCCCCGACGGTATCAAAGTCGAAGAAGAAGGAGGAGGATGCTGATGGTTCGGATGATGATTCTCCTGCGGACGCATCTTTGGCTTTACGTAAAGTTGGTTCTATTCGTAATGACGTGTGGTTTTGCGTCACTTGCATGTCGTTCGCATGGTTTTATTTGTGATGATGATTTGGTTTTATCGTTACTCATAATTTTTCTTCCATGTGGTGATTTTTGTTTTCTTTTTATTCAAAGAGAATATTGAAAGAGAAATATACGGAGATATGTCTTTTGAAAAGAAAATTCACACACAAGTAGGGGAAAAGTGTGATAGAACACCGAGGTGGCCTAGCGGCAATACTTATGTTGTTTTTCACACACGACTACCTGAGGTCGCCAGTTCCATACTCGGGGACAGCGGGGTAGTACTGGGTTAGCTAAAAAACCAGTACTCGCAGATGGCCTGGGCCACTAAGTGTCCTAGAGATTTCTCGGGTACGTTCTATGGTTTATGGCGAGGTGGCCCTTCGGGGTGAGCCCAGTCACTATAAAAAGTTCAACCTATACAGTTTTGAGAACACCGAGGTGGCCTAGCGGCAGTATTCAGATTGTTTCTCACACACGACTACCCGAGGTCGCCAGTTCGATACTCGGGGACAGCGGGGTGGTACTGGGTTAGCTAAAAAACCAGTACTCGCAGGTGGCCTGGGCCACTAAGTGTCCTAGAGGTTTCTCGGGTACGTTCTATGGTTTCTGGCGAGGTGATCCTTCGGAGTGAGCTCAGTCACTATAAAAAGTTCAACCTATACAGTTTTAAACCAAGTGCTCGTAGCTTGGTGGTAAAGGAGGTACAACTGTACTGCCCGCCACCCGGGTTCGAGCCTTGACCACAACGGATTTAACATCCCTTCTGTTGGGGCGCTGGACCCCTTTCGGAGGATAGTTGGGAATGTTGCTGCCCAGATACCAGAGTTATCAAAAAATAATAATAATAATAATTAGGAAGAGTAATTACAGTGTGATATAATTAGGAAGAGTAATTACAGTGTCATATAGTTAGGAAGAGTAATTACAAGAGAAACATCCTAGATAGCTTTAAAAAAGATTTTTGTCAAAAAATAGTCTTTAAAGAAAAAAATGACCAAAATTTTTATTAATGTTGTATACAGTTATATTCATATGGTTAACTATATTTAAAGTTTAGAGTTATCGGCTTCGGTTAGAGTGAGTTTAAAATCAAAAAAAAATTTAAAAATATATAAAAAAAAATTATTTCAATCATTTTTTAAAGTTTTTTTTATGACAAAAACTAAAAAATGACTATTTAAGAGAATTGCTTTTAATACAATACATATATCAAATAAACTAATACTTTATTATTTTCATTTTAGAAGATTGATACAATACTTTGTTATTCTCTTCTATATTATAACCCCAAATTTAGAAAAAAGGACTTATAGCGCGCAAGGCACCAAAAAAAAAACACACACAGCTTCATAAATGATAAGAAAAAAACACATTATTTAGAAACGTGACAACATCCAAACAAAAGTTTGGTTGGTCGGTTTATGATTTCTAACTAACCGAACCATTTCAGGTTTAACAATATATGCGCGTATCTGACCACATCGAGCTTTGGAGGCTCCTCTGTATGCTCTCCATATTTCCATAAAATGGTTACCATCCTTTAAATGACAATGCCATACGATTCTCTTCTTTCCTTTCTCCTTAACCGGAAAGTTGTATATACCATTGAATTTTATTTCTTGAAGACTTTGAACTTCTTTTCTGTTGGATGTGCAGTTGACTTTGAGAATACGACCAGCTCCAAGTTCGTTTTTGAATTCCACCATGTTTGGATTAGAGCATCCGGAACTTTCTTTCAAACTAAAACACATAACAGTTACTAACACAAAAATAGTGAGATTATTCATCTTTTTTTTTTTTTTTGGTTTTGAAGATGTCAAAGACCCAAAGCGTAGTATTTATAGTTTCTTTTGTGATACATAAGGTAATAGGCAAAATATAGAAACAAATATTAATCGATTAAAAGTTATGGTTGGAGGACATTCAGTGTCGAAAAGTAAGGTAAATCCATAAGATAAGATCAAATAAATTAAAATTACAAATTAATGTTGACCACTACAACTACAGGAACACAAGTATAAAAGTAGGGTGGACATTTTATCCATAAAACTTGATTGATGATCTGTTATTCGTTTTGAAAAGATCAATTTAGATATTCGAAATCTTTTCGGAGCAAAACAAATATTAAAAATTAATATATGTTACAAATAGAAAATTACAAAATATAAAAACTATAGGAAGCGATAGCAGCTTTGTTTTAATTTATATACAAATAGATGTATGTCTATAATTAAATATAGAGTTAAAAAATTGTAATTTTATATAATTATTACAATATGCTTACAAGTATATAATACCCAAATCAAACAATTTTTTATATGACACAACCAATATTTTTTTTTAAAAATGTATTGTTTATATAAAAAAAACTAAAAATGATTATATACCATTTTGGTTGCTAAACCATAATTTATAATATACTTTTGTTTTTTTTTTTATAATTCTAATCATCATAAAGCTTTCAACTTTTAATATTTAAATTTTTATTTTTATTAATTAAGTTTAAGTAGATAAACTTGAAAATATACCCTTTATTATTTTTAGAAAATTTGATGCCCTAACCCAACGTTTCAATTTGTAACACTGAGGCACAGCTCTAAGTATATATATATGTATATATCCATGCAACACACGTACACCGTCCTCCTCCTCCTCACAGCGACTCCCGGCACCCTATCTCAGCCAGCCGTCGCTCCAGCTCCATCAAGACCCACTCTATGGTCAGGTAAACAACTACGACAACTGAATCACTATCTTCGCACCGCGAGTGATTCTACGCAACTAGTGATTTCTTCCATGTGATGATTTTGGAGAATACAAAGAAATATATATTCCTTTTTCTTAGGTCTAGTCCCATGTACAGGACTGCCTAAGTAAGAAAAAAATTGGTTCCCAGGCCATAATATAAATAAAATCAGAAGATACATTAATGTTGGTCTTTAACCCTAATTTAAACATCAATGACGTTGCACATACCACTACACTACACGTTTTGTTTCGTAAGTGATGTACGCGTTTCCTTATTCTTGTGATCTAGTCAATATGTTTGATAGTAACCGGATGTTCCTTGTCTGCAATCAGAGCAAAGATACAGCAAGATTTTGCATAAAAAATACAGCACATCACGTGTCCGGATTCCGGAAAACCTTACTTCACAAATCCGGATCCAAAGCATAGATCCGGATCTGGGTCTCTTACAACATGTAAAATAGAAATAAATGTAATTAAAATAGGGGTCTATTATCTATGAGACGTGTTGAGTGACTGGACCAAACATAGCACTATCGTGATCGAGTGGAATTGTCCAAGCAAGGTGTGCAATAAAGAACTTCAGTCCAACATCTGGCCTAGTAGAAACACCCTTGTACACAAATCTTTTTTCAATATTACATATGGGGTCAAACTACAAGAGCCAAATCTTTTTGTAAAATAATAAGATGATGAGATTTGAGATTTGATATTTATAAATGGGTTATAACAAGGAACTGGAGATACTTTTCAAGAATCACGTTTTCTTTCCCTCCTATAATAAGCATATCGTCGATGTTTCTCTTCAATTATAACAATTCTCATCGTCTTCTTTATAGAAGGTAAAACAATGAGCTAAAACCAAGTGGTTCGAAGAGGGAGTAAAGGGTAGGCTTGGAGTTTCACCGTCATCTTCTTCTTCTAAAGATTCTGCGTCTTCCATATACTCAGAGCTATGGCATGCTTGTGCTGGTCCTCTCACTTCTCTTCCCAAGAAAGGCAATGTAGTTGTGTATTTCCCACAAGGTCATTTGGAGCAAGATGATGCTATGGTTTCGTATTCTTCTCCTCTTGAAACCCCTAAATTTGACCTCAGTCCCCAAATCTTTTGCAGTGCGGTTGATATTAAGTTGCTTGTAAGTCTGTCTGAATCATTACCTAATCACATTCCTTTTGTGTCTTGTCTTTTTCTAATTTTGGTAATTATGTGGGGGAAAAGGCTAATAAGGAAACTGACGAGGTCTATAATCAAGTCACTCTACTTCCACTGCAAGAGGTATTCTTTTTGCTGAACTGTAGGAAATGCTTGACAACAACTCAATTCTCAGTGGCTATAAATGGTGAGTCATGTGGGTATTTCAAAGGCACAAGGGGCCTCCGACAAGGTGATCCACTCTCGCCTTATTTGTTTGTCCTTGCCTTGGAGGTTTTCTCGCAGCAACTAAGGCAAAAATACTTGGATGGGTCCATTGGGTACCACCCAAACACATCGGCCCTTCAGATCACACACCTATCCTTTGCTGATGACCTCATGATATTCACTGATGGTACTCTAAGCTCTGTACAATGCATAGCTGCTACAATGGAGGAGTTTGCGCTTTGGTCGGGGCTGAGAATGAATAAGGCTAAAACTGAACTCTTCACTGCAGGTTTGAACAATACTGAAACTCTAGACATCTCTTGTCTTGGCTTCACTATAGGTTCAATGCCAATCAGGTATTTGGGGCTCCCACTAATGTACCGGAGGTTGAGGATTTCAGATTACAGACCACTGCTAAGTAAGATCTCCTCCAATTTCAACTGCTGGTCCGCTAAAGCCTTGTCTTTCGCAGGGAGAAGACAGCTCTTGTCGTCAGTCATCTATGGATCCATTAACTTCTGGACATCTGCTTTTATTCTTCCTAAGGGCTGCATAAAGAAGATTGAAAGCATGTGTTCCCATTTCCTTTGGGGCGGAACTGAAACAAAGAAATGTATTGCCAAAGTCTCTTGGAACACTGTATGCCTCCCTAAGGGTGAAGGTGGCTTAGGTTTGAGAGATATAAATCGTTGGAACAAAACCCTCTGCCTTAAGTTAATCTGGAAGCTATTTACTGGAGGTGATTCGCTTTGGGCACAATGGGTAAGAGAGTACAGAATAAAGAACGAGAATTTCTGGTCCCTCGACGCGGAAAAGGCCACCTCTTCAACTTGGAAATCGCTGCTATCTTTAAGGGGTCTAGCGGCTCAGTTCATTCGAGCAAATATAGGGAATGGTCGACGGATAAGTTTCTGGTTTGACCATTGGACACCGCTGGGTCCACTGATACAAAGGTTTGGTGACTTGGGTCCAAGGGAGCTGTCTATTTCTATCTCATCCACAGTATCAGATGCGTGTACTAGTACTGGTTGGCTCCTCCGTGGTGCCCGATCTCCAGCAGCAGAGGAACTACAGACCTACCTTACTACTATTCCGCTCCCTGCAATCAATCAAACTCCTGATTCCTATGCTTGGGAGGTGGAGGGTACTACACTACAAACTTTCTCAACAAACAAGACATGGAATGTAGTCCGAAACAGAGCAGTGGAGCAAGATTGGACGCGTACTATCTGGTTTAAGGGTCATGTTCCACGCCATGCTTTCACGGCTTGGATAGCTCACCAAGACCGCCTCCCAACTAGGATGAGACTGGTGAACTGGGGTATGACTATTTCTCCTTCTTGCTGTCTTTGTAATAGGGAAGATGAAACCAGAACACACCTCTTCCTGAATTGTGAAATAAGTGAGGCAGTCTGGGATTTGGTGCTAAGTAGACTTGGATACTCCCATCGTGCGTTCCACACATGGCTATCATTTTCAGAATGGACAGCAATGAATGACTCAGTGACAAGTAGAACACTCAAGAGATTGGTTTCACAAGCTACAATATCAAGCATCTGGACTGAGAGGAATAAGCGCCTGCATGACTCAAATTCTCGGACTCCAGCTGCTATCTTCAAGTTGATCGATCGCTTCATCAGAGATGCCCTTCTTGGGAAAAGGAAGCTCAAACACTTTCAGCCTCTGATGCAGTTATGGTTACGATATGAGTAACAAACGGATTTCTATTTTCTTGTCAACTTAGCCTTGTTTATTTTTTGCCTTGGCTGCCTTGACCTAGCTTAACTCTTTTGTAATTTACAAACTCTTCTCATATTTATTATGAAATTCACATTTTGGCAAAAAAAAAAAAAAAAACTGTTGGTTCTATGACAAAGCATCATGTCCCCATTCTAAGTAGGGTATCTGATATTGCTAAGTGTAATTTTCAGATTCTAGGTGAGATTTTAGACGCTAAGGTAGAAGAGTTTTGAATAACTTTGTTTGAGGCGACTCCAAATCATCATGTTACTTGAAAGAAACATCCAAATCTTTGGTTTTCATGGATTTGCATTTGTAATATCAGTGATGATGATGATATGTTGAATGGTTTTGGTAGTTTTCAATGCTAAATGAGGAACGGAAGCTCATCTGTCAGAAGAACACCTCATATGTTCTGCAAAACCTTAACAGCTTCTGACACAACCACCCATGGAGGCTTCTCTGTACCTAGAAGAGCCGCTGAAGATTGTTTCCCTCCTCTTGTATGGTTCTCTAGCTTTCATTTTTTTTTAGAGGAGAGGTTAAGTGAATATCTCATGGATGTTAGGACTACAAACAACAGAAGCCATCTCAAGTGCTCACTGCAAAGGACCTCCATGGAGTAGAGTGGAAGTTTAGGCATATCTATAGAGGTAACTTGGCTGAGTTTGTGTTTTCCAGTTTCTTTCTTTTTTCTTATGAATGAAACACAAATGTTTAGTTCTGCGGTTTTGTAATATAGGTCAACCAAGGAGGCATCTGCTCACCACTGGTTGGAGTATCTTTGTCAGTCAAAAGAATCTTGTCTCTGGTGATGCGGTCCTCTTTCTGAGGTAAGCTTAAGATTTCAGTTTATCTGATGCTGATGTCTTCTTTTGGCGATCTCAGTTTCTTGATTATATAATAATATTAAAATCCATTTCTAACATTTGCGTTTCTAGAGATGAAGATGGAGAGCTGAGGTTAGGAATCAGAAGATCTGCACAGCCAAGAAACGGACTTCCTGACTCAGTCATTGAGAAGAACTCATGTTCCTACATTCTGTCTCTTGTGGCTAATGCTGTATCTGCAAAAAAGCATGTTTCATGTGTTTTACAGCCCAAGGTAACATGAAATGAAAACAAGCTGCCTTTTATGGTTATTCTTGATTTGCTTCAAAAAAGAGAAGTTGATTCATGGGTTAACATACAGAGCGACACACTCAGAGTTTGTGATACCTTATGAGAAGTACATCACAAGCATCAGGAAACCCATTTCCATAGGCACTAGATTCAGAATGAGATTTGAAATGGATGATTCTCCTGAGAGAAGTATTACTGCTGCATTGTTTTTTTCTTTTTTGCTGTGGGTTGTGTTGAAAAAGAATTTGAATGCATCATTTTTCTTGCAGATGCGCTGGTGTAGTGACTGGAGTCTGTGACTTGGACCCGTATAGGTGGCTAAACTCCAAGTGGAGGTGCTTGTTGGTGAGTCCTCCTTCATCTGTTTGAAGTTACAGTCTTTTAACATGTATAAGTTAATCTTTCACATCTGTTTGTTAGGTGCGATGGGATGAGTCTTTTATGAGTGATCACCAAGAAAGAGTTTCCCCTTGGGAGATTGACCCCTCAGTAGACCTGCCTAAAAGGCCTTGGGCAGGTCTACTGGATACGACTCCACAAGGAAACCCCTTAACTGGTAAACTAAATGCAAATCTAAACTTTTTCAGTGCGTGGTGTGCTGATGACTGATTAATGTTCTTGATTTGTAGCAGAAAGGGGTGATTTTTTGGACTTTGAGGAGTCGGTTAGACCCTCTTGTTAAGGTCTTGCAAGGTCAAGAAAATATAGGTTCTGCATCACCCTTACAAAGGATTTGATGTTATGAACCGTCGGATACTGGATTTTGCCATGCAGTCCCATGCAAATCCAGTTCTTTTACCGAGTAGAGTGAAGGAAAGGTTTGGTGAGTTTGTAAATTCTACTCCACTAGAACCAGCCTGTCACTACAAGAAAACAGGGTATATTCCGACGGAAATTCCGACGGAGACACATATCCTCGGAATTTTTCGACGAAATACCGACGAAATTCCGAGGAAACAAAAAAATCATGTTTCCTCGGAATTTCGTCGGAAAATTCCGACGAAATTCCGAGGAACAATTATTTCGTCGGTATAAATTGAGAAAATTCCGAGGAACCAAATTTCGTCGGTATAAACCGAGGAAATTCCGAGAAAATAAGAGTTAGTCCTCGGAATTTCTTCGGAACATACCTTAGTACATTTCGGATTTGGGGTTTAGGTTTAGGGACAACACTTTCGTCGGAATTTCCTCAGAAATTACCGAGGAAATTCTGACGAAATGGTTTGGGGCAACCATTTCGTCGGAATTTCCTCGGTATTTTTCAAGGAAATTCCAAGGAACTAGTCCGGGTCCTCGGAATTTCCTCGGAAAATACCGAGGAAATTCCGATGAAAAGTGATATTTTGAATCGAAAACATCGTTTTACGGTTAGAAATGAAAACATACAACCAAAAAAACTTTCCTAAGTGTCTTAAATTGATTTTCAGTCCAAATATTAGTTTATTTTCAATTAATAAACACTTTTCCGATTGTATGAACGAAATTCATACACTTCAAAAGAAATACTTATACAGTTTAATAAACGGGAAGGGCAATACTTGTAATCGATTTCGATTTTTTGTAATTTAATGGTTTATCCACATCTTTAGATAGAATTCTCAACGTTATGCATTGGACAACTTTGAAATTGTGTAAGAAATGAACTAGGGTTCACAAATTTGATGATTCCAAACCTCAAAACATGTTTTCCTCGGAATTTCCTCGGAATATTCCGAGGAAATTCCGACGAAAAGGAAGTATGATTATCTAATAATGGGACTTGCGGAGCATATTCCTTTTCCTTGGAATTTCCTCGGAATTTCCTCGGAATTCCGAGGAAATTCCGAGGAAAAGGAATATGCTCTGCACAGATTATGATATTTTTTCCGATTTATGGCTTTTCCGAGGAAATTCCGACGAATGTTTTACTATTCGTCGGAATTTCCTCGGAAATTTCATTACCTGGGAAATGGAACCGCCAAAAAATTCGCGAAAATCAAGTTTACAAATTCCGAGGAAATTCAGACGACCCCTTTTCCTCGGAAATTTTCGTTTCTATTTACCCGAAACCTTTCTTCTTCCCCATTTCTCTTATCTCTCTCTTGATTTCCGGCGAAGCTCTTCTCATTTCCTCCATTATTTCCGGTCTATCTTCTCCATTTCTCCCCAAAACATATCCCTAAACATGTAAGATCATTATTCCACTCTTTTTGATTCTTTTTGTTAAGTTTTTGAATGAATTTGATGATTTTAGGTTTGGTAGATTGTTGTTTTTGGATTTAGGATTGTTAAGATTTAGAATTGTTAGGATTTAGTATTGTTAGGATTTAGGATTGTTAGGATTTAGGATTATATTGTTAGGATTGTTTGGATTTAGGATTGTTAGGTTTATAAATCTATTTTTAGATTTATAAAAACGTTTAAAACATTTTTTAATATTTATAAAACATTATTAATATTTATAAAACATTTTTAATATTTATAAAATGTTTTTTATATTTATTAATTGTTTTTAATATATATAAAACGTTTTTTATATTTATAAAACGTTTTTAATATTTATAAAAGGTTTTTTATATTTATAAAACGTTTTTAATATTTATAAAAGGTTTTTTATATTTATAAAACGTTTTTAATATTTATAAAAGGTTTTTTCTATTTATAAATTTTTTTAATATATATAAAACATTTTTTATATTTATAAAACGTTTTTAATATTTATAAAAGGTTTTTTATATTTATTAGAGGTTTTGTTATATTTATAAAACGTTTTTAATATTTATAAAAGGTTTTTTATATTTATAAAAGGTTTTTTATATTTATAAAAGGTTTTTTATATTTATAAAAGGTTTTTTATATTTATAAAACGTTTTTAATATTTATAAAATGTTTTTAATATTTATAAAAGGTTTTTTATATTTATAAAACGTTTTTAATATTTATAAAAGGTTTTTTTTATTTATAAAATGTTTTAATATATATAAAACATTTTTCTATTTATAAAACGTTTTTAATATTTATAAAAGGTTTTTTATATTTATAAAAGGTTTTTAATATTTATAAAACGTTTTTAATATTTATAAAAGGTTTTTTATATTTATAAAAGGTTTTTTTATATTTATAAAAGGTTTTTTATATTTATAAAACGTTTTAATATTAATAAAATGTTTTAATATTTATAAAATATTTTTTTATATTTATAAAACGTTTTTAATATTTATAAAATGTTTTTAATATTTATAAAAAGTTTTTTATAGTTATAAAATGATTTTTATATTTATTGTTAAAAATTAAATTAAAAATACAAAATATATTAAAAATTAATTATTTTAAAAAAAATTAGTTTGCGAATATACCGAGGAAAAAGGTCTCTCGGAAATTTTCGAGGGAAAAACTTCCTCGGAAATTTCCGAGGAACCTTTTTCCTCGGAATTTTCCGAGTAAACCATTTCCTCAGAAATTTCCGAGGAAGTTTGTTCCTCGGAATTTTTTCGGAACGTCTGATGAAATTCCGACGAAATATGTCTTTCCGACGAGATATTTCCGACGACTTTTTTCGTCGAAATACCGTCGGAATATACCTATTCCGACGAAACTCCGACGAAATTTGTCGTCGGAATTACGCTGTTTTCTTATAGTGTGTTCTTCAGGCGTTATGGACCTGGATATGTTTCCTAAGGTCTTGCAAGGTCAACAAGTTTGCTCGCTTCGATCATTCCTTCAACTAGCAGCTGCTTCAGGAAACTCTAGTCTTGGATACACTGGTCCATTTGCTTATCAAGCCAACAAGTCAAGTTTCTATCCGCTAGTGTCACAAGGGATTAGAAGCAAGCATATCCCATATCAGAATCCATACAAAGCAGGAGACAGATCCGTAGGTCACCCTTCTTGTGCAATAAACTTTGGCGGGGTGACTAGAAACTTTGATGCACAAAATGAAGGTGGCTTACCGAAGAATGTTACAGCTGATTTGCCATTGAAGATTGATATGATGGGAAAACAGAAAGGTGGTGGCCACCTTAATATGAAAGCTCTTTGGTTTCTTGATATCTAGTCTTATGCTTTCTTGTGTTCAAAAGGTTCATAAGAAAGGAAGCCTGGTGGGGAGAGCTATTGATCTATCCCGACTAAACGGATACAATGATCTCCTTACCGAACTTGAACGCCTGTTCAACATGGAAGGGCTTCTCAGGGACCCTGAAAAAGGTTGGAGGATCTTGTACACTGATAGTGAGAACGATATGATGGTCGTTGGTGATGATCCATGGCAGTAAGTCTGTCTGTATCTTGGTCATGACATGTTAGCGGCTACACAAAAGAAGAAGTTGAGAATGTGAATGATGATAACAAGAGTTGTTTAGAACAAGCAGCTTCTCATGATGGAAGCATCAAAGTCGACATCTTCTGTGAGCCAGCCTGATTCTTCTCCAACGGTCACTAGAGTTTGTTATTAACCAACCAGAAAGAAGCGTTTTTACTTTTTGTGCTTTTAAGTGTGTTTTGCTTACAAAACACACAAAATATTTCACCTTGCTCTTTGTCTTTTTCTTTGTTTGTTTGTGTTATTTTTGGTCTTTATGTACTTCAATCGTTTTACTGTTGAGAGTTTTCTGAGTTTATAGGATGTGTGGACCGTCTGAGTTTGGTTGGATTGAGGTCTTGAATTTGCTATTGAGATGGTCTGCATGGCTTGAAGTTTTCAGTAAAATGACTTTGTAATTATATGTTTTTCTTTCAAATTGCTTTTTAAAAGAAAATGCTACGACAATATTCTTAAAAATAACCATAATACTTTAGATAAAAATGAGGATAACAACAGCATAATTCTGAATAAGCGGAAGAAAGGGGGGGGAAAACATCATTGGATTAAGAAAACACAACAACATAACAAGAAGAAATGAGTAATTCTGCTAAAGAAGATCAACACAACATACTTAGGAGAGATGTGGATAAACTGAAACAAGTTTTTGTCTAAAGACTTCAACCGCATGACATCAGAAATGATTAATATTAATTCAAACTAAGCTGAGGAGGATGGCCATCATGAGGATACTCATTTCCAGATTCATTTGGATTAGAATGATAGGGGAGATGCATGTTATGGTTGAATCCGGGGAAAAATCTCTCAACATGACTATAGTTTCCAAATAGTGATGGATGATTGGGGAGAACCATGTTATGGTTGTTGAAAGCATTCACGTCCACCATTCTTCTTTGCTCAAACGTGTTCAAATTTGGGTCGATATTAATACCACCATCAACCCCACAAGGAGCATTACTAGAGCTTCCCCCATGAAAGCTTAGATGAGGAATTTTTCTTTCTAGGAGGATTTTGAAAGCTCTTTCTGTCACTTGTTTCTTCAAATTTTCAAGTTTACCTTTTAATTCTTTGGCTTGACCTAAGTCAAGTCCTCCAATGGATTCTTTCAACCAATGCTTAGGTATTTTGGATATTTTTCTTAGTTTCTTCAACTCTTCACTCGTTTTTTGCTCAGATTCTAGTTGGTTCGTCACCTGCATATATAAAAACTCTTATTCAAAAACTATTTGTGTAAAACCCTAGTTGTTAATATCTCAAATTGTTTTTTTCAATGAACTTAAACGTATATACCTGCACTAGGAGGATTTAAAATAATACAGCACATATATCAACAAGAATATCGCTTATGGCATCAAATTCTACAGCATATTATTAGCTTTTTTTCATATTATGAGTACATCTACTCTAAATATGGAAAATATGTATTTTGATATAGTATATACATTATTTATGACAGCTAATATAAGAATAAATACTGAAAAATAAATATAACTGCTTAGTTACGACTTTTATAATTTCTCAAACCTAATACTATTTCAGAATAACACAATAAATTTACCTTAGTAAGATCATTGTTCAGATCTCTGACGGTAGAATTTTGACGGATTTCACCAAGTTGCACATCGGGATGGTCATTATTTTCAAACCAATTTATTATAGTTTCTACCTCTGTATGACCAAAAGAATAAGCTTTTCCTAGGTGAAAACACAATAACAGCAATACGAGCCTCGCAAAGTGTGCAAAGCTCACTAGCCTTTTTGAAAACACCATTTTTTCTTTTGGAAAATGTAACTTGAAGGTTATTTTCATCTTTATTTTGACCATTTTTGTTTTTTGACGACCTTTACCTTCTCTCATTTTTTCTCTATTAATAACTGGACAAATAAAATATTGGTTGGTTCTTGTATGATGATGAGACTGTGTATTTATAGCTAATTTCACATACGAGCAGTCAATGTTTGAAGTCATCTTAAAAATAAATTTATTTTACATTTGTTAGATTTTATATTTTGAATATCAATTTACCATTTTGATATATTTTAATATCTTTATATTCCATCAATATAAGGTATGCAATTCTTATTTATTTGACTATAACATTTTACACTTTTTTGTCAAGGTCCCATAAAGAATCAAAATATTATAGTCAAATAAGTAAGAATTTCATACCTTATATTAATGGAATATAAATATATTGAAATGTATCAAAATAGTAAATTGATATTCAAACATAATGTATCATAATTTGCTATCTTTGACTATTTATGATATCTATAGTAGTAAAATAAAGTTTTCTTTGTTAGACCATTTACATTGGAGGTGTCGCATAAAAAAATTTACCGTTGAATTATGAAAATGAGTTTATTAAATAAAAACTGTAAATTATTTGGTTTTGAAAATATTTAACAAATTAAATAATGAAAAGCCGAGACCATCTACACAACATGCCATCTTCTAAAGATTTTTGAAGTTTTCATAGCCATCCTAGTTATTTAAAATAATTATCTGATTATAGATTAATAATTTTCTTATTATTTTTATGTGAAAATTATTATTTTTATAATTTTACAAAAAGAGATAAGGTTTATTTATTTGAACAAAGAAAAAATAATAATGATTAATTAGTAAATGAAAGTAGTGAATTAATTTTACTAAACAAAAATTTATAGTATATAAAAATTGAATGTGTGTTCAATTATTAAATGCAAAAGTGATGTAAAATATTAAAGGTGAAAATAGGATATGCGAATCTTAAAACTATCGTCGATAGTATAAAGGAAGCCACATCAGCTAGGGCATCGCTCATGTTGACAAATAAGCATTCTAAACTTTAATCATCTAAGGTTTTCTTTTGGCTGATTTTACATGTTGTGTTGGCTACGTTTTAAATAAAAGGCCCACATAACCAACAAATGCTATATGTGTAGGCGATGAGCCGACGAAGTCAGTGATTCCGAAGGTGTTCAAAGTAATGCTTTGTTATTGAGTCCAACAAATTGAGAAATTGAATGAACTAGATTTTAGTGGCTCATAGATAATCAGTTAATGATAGATACGTTCAGCTGAGGAAGCTTGGTTCTTAAAGAATGTATTCGAACAATGTCAGCGCTCCGGTGTCAGAAGCATTTTTGTACAAATATTAGTTGTGTTCTAGCCTTACTAAAATCATATTCATGGTCCATGTAATGCAGGTGTAGAGCATGGCGTCCAACCTCTGCCCATTGTTTTCCTAAACACAGCTCATAGTAGTATTTACAGTTACAATCTTCACATATATATTCGGCCACAGGTCCAACTAAACCACCATTACAACATTCACAAAAATCTGCACCACTATTTCTTACGATAAAATATATCAAATCACCCCCATCTATGATATCCACAAAAATCTGCTATCTTTTGAGATTTATATTTATATGAAGATAGCAATGCCATTTTAATTAATAGAGATATGACGCTGTATACTTGATTCAAATACTACGATATACTATGCAATCAGCAGCACACTGCATCTAGAGAGAAAGGAAGAACGGTGGACAAGATAGTATGAATAGACTCATCTCCATCCAAGAAATGGGATATGTTAAACTTGAAGGCTCTCTACCTAACTAGTTTGCAAAAAGAATCCAATCTTCATTGCTTGAGTGTTGAGTCTGATCAGCACTGTCATGCTTGATTTATGACTTTGTCTTCTCTAAACATTTTTAAGTTCTAGAAGCATTCGATGTACAAAAGTATTTGTTTGAAAAAATTTTACATTCATTCAGAAAAAAAGATATCACACTATATAAATGTTATAAAGAAAAACTATAATAGAGTACTTGACAAAATACGAAACCAGACATGTGTATCAGTTGACCCTAAAGCTCTAGCATTTAAAATAAAATATTAAAAATAGAAGTACGCTATTACATTCTTCAATACTTTTTTATGGATAAGTATATATGCTATGTATTATATGTGTTATATTTTGCTATTTTCAAGATATATTATTTTTTGCCAAAATTTCAAGATATATTATATTCCCGGTCTTATCAGCAAACACTTCTTTATCAAATATTTGGTTTCTTGGAGCTGCATTTTTTTACCTAGTGGGGAGAGCTATTGACCTATCCTAACTAAACGGATAAAGTGACCACCTTACCGTTCTTGAATGCCTGTTCAACTTGGAAGGGCTTCTCAGGGAACCCTAAAAAGGATGGACGATCTTGTACACCGATCCATGGCACTAAGTTTGTCCATGCTAACTTGAAAATGATTTTATTTTGCTGTGGACAGTGATTTCTGCAATGTGGTGTTGAAAATACATTTATACAAGAACGAGGACGTGGAGAATGCGAATGATGAAAACAAGAGTTGTTTAGAACAAGCAACTCTCATGATGGAAGCATCAATATTATCTTCTGTGATCCAGCCTGATTCTTCTCCAAAAGTCACTAGAGTTTGATATTAACAAACCAGAAAGAAGCGTCTTTACTTTTGTGCTTTCACGTGTGTTTTGCTTACAAAACACATAAAATAACTCACCATGATCTTTTTTTTTCTCTTTGTTTGTTTGTGTTATTTCTGGTCTTACTCTTGAGAGTTTTGTGAGTTTATAGGATGTGTGGGGCGTATGAGTTGGGTTGGATTGAGTTCTTTAATTTGCTAACGAGATGGTGTGCATGGATTGAAGTTTTCAGTAAAATAAATTTATAGTTATGTTTTATTAAATTGATTTTTAAAAAGAAAATGATACAATAACATTATTTATTAAAAAAACAACATACTTCAGAGAAAATGAGGAAAATATAACAGCAACATAAATCTGAATAAGCAAAAGAAAAATAAAACACAACAACATATATAACAAAAAGAAAATGAGGAATTCTGCTAAAGAATAAACACAACATATTTAGGAGGGATGAGGATAAACTAAAACATGATTTTGTCTAAAGACTAAAACTGCATCACATAAAAAATAATCAATATTAATCACATCATGAGGATGTTCATTTCCAGATTTATTTGGATTATGATGATTGGTGTGAGCCATGTTATGGCTGTAGAAATCATTCACTTTTACCATTCTTCTTTGATCAAACGGGTTAAAACTGTGGTTGATACTAATACCACCATCAACCCCAAAAGGAGCATTACTAGATTTTAAAAGCTTTATGTTTACCTTTGAATTCTTTGGCTTGAACTAAGTCAAGTCCTGTAATGGATTCTTTCAACCAATTCTCAGGTATTTTGAATTATTTTCTTAGTTTCTGTAACTCTTCACTCGTTTTTTTCTCTGATTCTAGTTGGTTCATCACCTGTAAATATAAAAACTTATTTAAAAAATTATGTGTAAAACCCTAGTTGGTAATATCTTAAATTATTTTTAAACCATAACCATATATACCTACACTAAGAGCATTTAAAATAATACATCACAAACATATCGACAAGAATATCAGTTATGGCATCAAATTCTACAGCCTATTATCAGTATTTATTTTCCATATTATTGTGAGATATCAAAAAAAGTTCCACATTGGAAGTTTAAATAAAGAGTGTCTAATATATAAAGAGAAGTCTAACTCTAATTAGTACGAGGTTTTTTGGGAAGAAATCCAAAAGTAAATTCATGCGGGTCAGCCTCTAAGGCACAAAGTGGACAATATCGTACTAATCAGACAATAAAGAGATGGACATGGGCTCATCATAATCCCAACAATTAGTATTACAGCGGTTTGACGAAAATCTGCAAGAATATCAAAATACCATTCGAGTAGGAATGAGACCTTCAAGTAGGAAAGAAAGATTCATCAGAAACTAGTCCCTTCAAATAGGAAAGAGAAGTTCAGCAGAAACTAGTCAAAAGATCCTGGAAGTGTGGGAAGAACATTCTCAAAAATAACCTTGCGATAAAGAAGTTTCGCTGAAGGCTATAACACAAAAGATGAGTGTGGTCCTTGGTTTGAGAGGGAGAATGTGAGATATCAAACAAAGTCTCACATTGGAAGTTTAGACAATGAGTATATAATATATAAAGAGAAGTCTGACTATAATTAGTACGAGGCCTTTTAAGAAGGAATCCAAAAATAAATCCATGCGGGCCAGCCTCTAAGGTCCCAAGTGGACAACATCGTATTAATCAAACAATAAAGAATTGGATATGGGCTCATCACAATCCCAACAATTATGAATATCTACTCTGATATTAAGAAATGTATATTTTAATATAGTATATACAGTATTTATGACAACTAATATAAGAAAAAATACAATTGTGTTGATTACGTCTTTTATAATCTTCTCAAACATAATTATATTTCTGAATAACACAAAATTTTTATCCCAATAAGATCATTGTTCAAATTTCAAATTTTGGAATTTTGATAGATTTCAACAAGTTTCATATTGGATTGTGGGTTGATATACAATATTGTTTTCGAACCGATTTATTATATTTTCCGCCATTGTATGACCAAAAGAATAGGCTATTTTGAAGACATAATAACAGCTATACGAGCATCACAAAGTATGCAGAGCTTACTAGCTTTTTTGAAAAGATCATTTTTCTGTTAGAAAATGTAACTTAAAGATTATTTTGACCAGTTTTATCTTTTGTTGATTTTTACTTTTTCTTATCTTTTTTCTACTGATAATTGATAATTGGAAATATAAAATATTTTTTGGTGTTAATATGATGAGGAGAAATTGTGTATTTATAGCTAAATATCTATTACCAGCCAACAATGTTTGAAGTTATCTAAAAGTAATTTTTATTCAAAAAAGGTCTTATATTTGAAAATAAATTTACCATTTTCATACATTTGAGTTTCTTTATATTCTAGCAATATAATGTATGGAATTCATATTCATTTGACTATAATTTTTTTTCATTTAATTTGTTACAGTGATTCATAATCTGATATCTTTGACTATTTATGATATATATATATATATATATATATCATATAAGAATAGCAATGTCATTATAACTTATAGAGTATCACAGTGTATAAACGCTATTAAAAAGAATACTATAATACTTGACAAAGCCGACTAATCAAACTGAAAAGATCCGAAGAATAACTCTTTGAACTTGAGGCAAAGACTAAGAAACCAGCAATCCATAACCAAAGGCTTATACACCAGCAAAAGACAATAACAACTAGGATCAGAATGTAAGAATATTTTATATTCTATATGACCTATGTGTAATGTGTCTATTGGTTTATTGTAAAGTTTAATTTCATATTAAGGTATTTTAGATTCTAATATAAAAAAATACCATGATAGATCGGTTTCAATTAATGAGTTAGAATCCGGGTGTATTGATAACCTCATGCTTTACCTTGATTTATAAATAGCCTTACTTCTATGATTATGTACATATATATTTGAGATAGTAATAATAGAATATATTACCATATATATGCGAAGAGTGGTGTGTTTAAAAGAATAAAGAGTTGTGTTAATTAAACACAACTTTTAGATTAATATAAAAGAGGTTCCTAAGTTGTTGTATATATATAAGAAAATAGTTTCTCTAGACACACCATAATAGTGATTTTCATGAGGAGAGATTACGGAAAGTTTAGGATTTCTTGTCCATCAAAGGAATCACCAAAGAGAAGGTTAAAGGGAAAAATATCAATTGGTGAAATTGCATCCAAGGATGGATCAATGTTAGTATATTTCTTCTTCTCTAGTTTCTATTAGGGTTGAATTAATCTAAATCTAGAATATGGTCTTGGGTAGATTTCATAATAAAAATCAAAAAAAAAAATCTTACATTTGGTATCAGAGAAAACAAAGCTGTAATGTTTATCTTTACATGAGAAAACATTTATTCTCATAACTTTATTATATGTTATCTGTGAACCTTAAGTATATACACATCTTTTAATGATAACATATTTACTAAATCAGAAACTTAACTTTAATTGAATTCATAGGTGTCAGAAATTTAATGAGCATTCCATAATTTTAAAAGCAAGGTTTTATCTATAATATTCATATGCTTTTAAATGGCCATTGAACGCTTTGAGTGGTAAACCTTTATTTTGCGGATCCGCTATCATTATATCTTTTCTTATGTGCTCAAATGACACTC
This sequence comes from Moricandia arvensis, assembly GCA_905132765.1. Classification (NCBI taxonomy): domain Eukaryota; kingdom Viridiplantae; phylum Streptophyta; class Magnoliopsida; order Brassicales; family Brassicaceae; genus Moricandia; species Moricandia arvensis. Next base: position 37,471 of record CAJHQP010003840.1, on the reverse strand, counting down.
TATGTTTCTGAACTTTTTCTTTAGTAGACAAGTACTTTAACTTAATGTGCGTAGCACCATTACTATACGTGTCATCCTTTCAAAATAAGACAACTACAAAATAATTACCATAAACTCTCAGCGGCTTGGCTATAATTAGTGTCGACAATTCAAAGCTCTGAGATATTTTTTTTTGCAGCCATATTCATGAAGTTGTGGCATCAAAGCATGCCACAATTCAGCCTTAATAGTGGAAGTAGCAATGATAGACAGCTTTCCACTTTCCTTTATATTGTTCCCTTAATTAATATGAACAATAGCCAAATGCTGATTTTTGCCATCAATACATTCAGCGTAATCTAAATCTGAATATCCAATTACCTATAACTGATTGGATCTCTTTATGTAAGCATGTTCTCTTTGGTGCCTTTCAAGTACTAGAGGACCTTTATTTGCAGTGTTCCAATAGTTCATTTCGAGATTACTTTAATATCGGCCCAACTTTCCAATATCAAAACTGATATTAAGTTGAATACATGTCCAATATAATTTAAACTCCCAACCACTAATATCTAAGAAAATCTTTCTATTTCTTTACACTCCAATTCATTCTTAAAACATTACATTTTACTAAACTTCTCCCTTCTGAATTGAAGCTATTCCTTCGGAGTATTTTTATTTTATGTTATCTCTCTCTAAGATCTTACTGATATATCCTTTCCGAGACAAACGCACCATCTTTGTGATATATCTCGAAAGATTTCTATTCCGATCACATAAGATGTCTCATCCGTATATTTCATTTTAAAGTTCTTAGAGAGATATTACTTTACATCATGTAACATGTCTATGTTATTTGCAGCATTAATTACATTAACATATAAGACTAATATCAAAAATCTGATCCCACTGAAATTAATGTAGATATATCGATCAACGATCATCTCTACAAAAATATGACGTGATAGTATTTAAACTTCAAATACCATTTTCTGGAAGCTTGTGTTAGTCTATATATTGACTTTCTGAGCTTACACACCATATTTTCTATTCATGCGGCCATGAAACTTTCAAGTTGGTCCATATATACTTCCTCCTCAATATCTCCATTTAGAAAGGCGGTTTTCACATCCATCTGGTGAAGCTCAAGATCATAATGATCCACCAAAGACAAAACAATTCTAAGAGAATCCTTCTTTGAAACAAGAGAGAATGTCTTTTATAGCCGATGCCATATTTTTGGGTGAAACCTTTAGCAACAAGGCAAGACTTGCGTCTCTCAACATTACCTTTCGAATCGCGTTTAGTCTTATAGACCCATTTACAACCAACGCTTTTGAAACCATTGGGAAACTTTACTAAGTCCCATACAAAATAATCATTCATAGATTTCATTTCTTCTTTTGAGGCATTAAACCACTCATCAGAATTGACACTTTCCATGGCCATTTTGAATGAGATCGGATCTTCATCCATGCTTAAGTCACATTCACTTTCAATAGTGTAAACCACATAATCATTTTGAATGGCAGATCTTCTTTCTCTTCCAAATCGCCTTAAAGGTATTTGGTTCATTATTCTCTTCTTGAATTATGACAGTTTCATCAACAGTATCTTCAGCTTGTGGGACTGACACATTATTATGTTGTCCTATTGTGTCATTAAACTCTGATGCAACAATAAGAACATCTACCTCAGGTGGAACTACAAGTGAACAAAATTTAACCTTAACTTCATCAAGGTCCACCTTTCGTGTTTCACCACTCCCACTAGTTTCACCGTTTTCAATGAACCTAGCAATAGTCGAATCAAATATTCTCGTACTATGGTTAGGGCAATAAAATGTGTACCCCTTTGATTTTTCAGGATAGCCAATGAAAAATCCACCGACGGTTCTAGAATCAAGTTTCTTTTCGTGTGGATTATATAACCTTAATTACTTCTACTGGGCAACCCCATATACGTAGATGCCTTAAACTAAGTTTTTTTCCCGTCCACATTTTATAAGGAGTCTTTGGAACTTCTTTACTAGGAACCCGGTTCAGCACATATGTTGCAGTCTTTAATGTATACATCCACAATGAAAGGTGTTAAGAGCAATTACTCAACATGTTCCTAACCATCTCTATTAAGATACGGTTTCACCTCTCAGCTACACCATTCTGATTCTGATGAGGGGTACCAGGCATAGTGTATTGTGCACAAATGCCTCTACTTTTGAGTAACTTTGCAAATGAACCAGGACATTGTCCACTTTTATCGAATTTTCCATAAAATTCACCATTGTCGAGATACAATTTGTTAAAAAAATTAACCTACTTTAACTAAGTTCTACAATTTTCTGTGGTTGTAATAAGAAGAAAGAGACGTAAATTTAGATTTGTGAGAGAGAAGAGATACAAGTTTAAAGTAAGAAAGATAGATCTTGTAAATATATAGATATATTAAGGGTTTTTGTCTTTTCTATAGATTTTTTTAAAAAAAGATGAGTATATGGGACTATTTTTTGACGAGAGTATATCAGCATTTGATTCTCATAGCTCCTTATCTTTACAATAACAGGCGATAATTGAAAAGGTGCACATAAATTCATACTAAAATCCATTTATATAACATAAGATGTTCTTCAAAGAAAACAAAATACTTCAGTGAAAAATGAGGAAAAATATCAATAACATAATTCTGAATAAGCAAAAGAAAAAAAAACACAACAACATAATAAGAAGAAATGAGGAATTCTGCAAAAGAAGATAAACACAACATACTTAGAAGAGATGAGTTAACATGATTTTGTCTTAAGACTTCAACTGCATCACATCATAAATGATTAATACTAATCATGATTATGTTCATTTCCAGCTTCATTTTCTTTTTTGGAACTCGGATTTCTGTTTTCATTTGGATTAGGCCCTGGTATGTTATTATATCCTGGAACAAAACCCTCAGCATGCCTGCTGTTTCTAAATTGCAATGGATAACTGGGGAGAACCATGTTTTGGTTGTACAAAGAGTTCATGTTCACCGGTCTTCTTTGATCCAATGGGTTCAAATTGGGGTTAATATTTATACCACCATCAAACCCAAAATGAGCAAATCTTGCTCGGAAGTATTTGATAGCTTCATGTCTCACTTGGTTTTTCAGATTTTCAAGTTTACCTTTAAATTCTTTGGCTTGAACTAAGTCAAGTCCTCCAATTGAATTTTTCAACCAACTCTCAGGCATTTTGGATTCTTTTCTTATTTTCTTCAACTCTTCACTCTTTTTTTGCTCTGATTCTAGTTTGTTCATCACCTGAAAATATAAAAAAAGTATAAAACCCTAGTTGGTAATATCTCAAATTATTTTTTCAAGATAAACATATATACTTACACTGAGTATTTAAAATAATACAAAAGACTATCACTTATGGCTTCAATATCCATGGCATATGATTCTACACCTCATAACTATTAATATGGTGTAGATTAGTTTTTTTTATAATTTTCTCAAACAACATCTATTTATGACTAACACAATAAATTTACCTCAGTAAGATCATTGTTCAGTTTTCGAATGTCAGAGTTTCGAGTGATATCTTCTCGTTGCATGATCGGTTGTGGGTCGTTGTTTTCGAATCGATTTATTATAGTTTCCACCTTTGGATGACCAAAAGAATAGGCTTTTCCACTAGGTGAAAACACGATAACAGCGATATGAGCATCACAAAGTGTGCAAAGCTCACTAGCCTTTTTGAAAAGACCATTTTTTCTTTTAGAAAACGTAACTTGAAGGTTATTTTCTTTTTCCATTTTGACCATCTTTGTTTTTTGACGACCTTTACTTTTTCTCATTTTTTATTTCTCTAGTGATAACAGGAAAATAAAATATTGGTTGGTGTTTTATGATGAAACTTTGTGTATTTATAGCTAAAATCATTTACTAGAAATTCATACTTGGAGTTATCTAAAAGTAAGGTCAATTTGAATTTGTAAATATCTTTGAGTTATATTTGAATACAGTTTTACCATTTTGATACATTCCAATATCTTTATATTCCATCAATATAAGGTATGCAATTCATATTTATTTGACTGTAGTATTTTCATTTATTTTGTTACAATGTATTATAATCTGCTATATATCTAAATATTTATGATATTTTATATTTATATAAAATATTTTTCAGTATAACTAATTGGGATATCACAGTGTAAAATGTTATTAAGAAAAATTAAAATATTTATAATACACTGGAGACAATATGAAAACAAACATTTGTACCAATTGACACAAAAGCTTTAGCATTTATACGAAATTATTAAACTAAGTACTATAAAATTAGATTCTTCAAATAATTTTAGGGAAATTGCAATTCTACCACAAGTTTGATACCACTTTGCAAATTTACTTTTAATGAATGATAATTTTCAAAAATACCTTTAAAATTATGATGAAAACACACTAAATTATCTTTTCAAAATATTTATAAAACATTTAGAAACTCAACTCTACCCGTTCAACACTAAAATATTTGTGTTTTCAGTTTATTAGTTTATTTACTTGAATGATAAATTTTAATATTTTGAAATCAACAAGTTTTTAGTATACATATAACCTACAATAGAAAGATATGATTTAAATTTGACTAGAAAACGTTGCTACTGACTAGATCAAAAATAGTTAAGGTGGAGTCAAAATTACTTTTAGAGTCAAATAGTGGGACGTTGAAAAAAATATTGTTACATTTGTTTCATTTTTATATATTTTTTTATTTGTACACACAAATTAAAAAATATTTAACTTTGTATATTTCTAAAAAATATATCATTAACGATACACCTAATTATATTTTAATCAATAAAAATAAACCGAAAAATTTAAAGAGACATATATCATATAAAGTTTATAAATTTTACATTGAAATTTTAAAACAACATTTATTTTGTATCAAAAATTTTAATTTACAACAAAAACTAAACTGAAACAGAGGAAACGTAAAGTAATTTTAAGTGGGATCATGCTTACATTTTCAAACGAGTTTAGAAAAGTCTTCTTGACTCCACAATATTTTTTGAACCTTTTGACTCCATAATCTTTTTCTGAACTTTTTGACACCACAATTTTTATTGGTTAGTTTACAACAAACATGATAGTAACTTGTTTTACTACTTTTCGTTTTCTACTTAATAAAGCAATCAGTCATGATTTTGTACAATATTTCCTAAATATTTTGATGGTGTTTTTGTTTATTTCGATACTAGACTTAGATCGCATTGTGTTGTAAAGGCTCCTAAATACATGGGAAATTTCGCCCTAAACACATTTTCAAAATGTTGCCTCATGTTCAAGCGTCATCATGAACAATGTTATTTTTGTCGGGAGAGAAGTATACATTTGCCAATGTTTCTGGTACTTTGATGACAACTCAATGCAGAAAAACATGATGCAAAACTCAATGCAGAAATTGATATGCCTCAAAGAGTGTTCTTAAGGAGAAAGAAAAAGTTGAAAGTAGAGGAAGAACAGAGTGAAACAACGAAGAGTTTACTGAGTTGACCGAGTAGTTGACTAAATGTTTAGGATTGTAAATGGATCTTGGTGTATGTAACAAGGACCATTAGTTGAAAAAGAATTATCGAAGTTTGTTAGGTTAGACTAGTTTACTCTCTCATGAGTAACAATATAGGGATTTGCAAGTTAAGACGCTTAAATCTTACTATTTCCTTTGATATTGAATAATATTAAATATTTGTGGCGATGTTCCAAGCGTCTTAACTTGCAACAAGTACACACTTATGAATTAGAACCAAGTTGTAGCCTTAGGAAGAACGATACGATGAATCTTAGTATGGTAGTTTGAAGTCGTGACAATATATTAAACCAGTTGAACTTCTAATATTTGATGGAATCTATAGTTTCGGATGGATTTCTTTAGCTGAAAGATTCTTTCAGATAGCTAGTTATGATGAGTTGATGAAGTCAAAATTAATTTCAGTCAGCTTGGATGGTAATGTGCTAAGTTGGTTCAATATTGAATTGTGCAGACGTCCTTTTGAGAATTGACATTAATTCAAGAACAGATTACTTACACACTACAGTAGGGAGAAATTACGTGATCGAAGCCACTTTCTTTGCTATCAAACAAACATGACCAATTACAAAGTATATTCACATACTCGAAGATCCATCAGCACAAGTGTAAGGTTAACTGATAAGCAGCTAGAAGGAATTTTCATGAACGGTCTCACACTTGAAATGAGAGAGGTAATGAATATGTGTAAGCCGTTTGACTTGCCTGAGATAATTGTAATGACTTATCAAATTGAAGCTAGTTTGATGCATAGTGTGGTCTGCCTGGAGATGCAGTTGGCTAGCAAACACTACTCCATCTACTGGGTATAAAATGAAAGCAGTAGATGATAATCCACATCAACCTTTAGTTAAACGCAAAAACACAAGATTTCAAAGACTTCAATTGCAAGTGACAAAAGTAGAAATAACCGAGAAGAAGAAACTTACATTGTTTTTTGAATGAGATGAAAAGTGGTATAGAAAACATGTTTGTGGCGATCAATTGAAAATTCTAACAGTGGTCAATGGATTTGAAGTAGGAGTGTTTGATCAGTATACAAATGAAGATGTAGAGGAGCAGAGCAGCTTCACTACAAAGTTAATGCAATTATCTTAATGTGGGAATAACTTCTCTAACAACAACATATTCTAAGAGAGTGCCTAAGAAGTCTGAAATTGTGGTTATGCTAGATAGTGGAGTTACCCCTAATTTTATTACTCCTTTGGTAGTGAAGACAACCAAACTTAAAGTTACAACAAACAAAAACTTCAATATTTCATTGGGAACAAGAGTCATGGTTACGGTTCAGAAATTTTTAAAGATGTTCAGATGGTGTTGAACAAGATAACTTTCAAAATGGACTTTATAGTATTGGAGTTGGAATAACTGACATGATTATGGAAATACAATGTTTAGAACACTTGGGAAGTGTATGATGGATAGGGAAAATCATGAAATGACTTTGCAGCCTGAAGGGAAACAGATAACATTGATTGTTGATCCTCCTCTACACGCACAAAAGTTATCTCTAAAGCCAACCAATGACAGTCAAACCAGTGGAGCATACATGATTTCTAATCAGGGTGAGAACATACCACATGAGATTGAGAGGATTATGGTTCAATATCAGATGATTTTGTATAAACTGACAGAACATCAGCCAACAAGAGGTCGTGAGCATGCCACTAATATACAGCTTGTAGTAGGTCCAACTAGTGTGAGACCTTATAGGTATCTTAAGGCTCACAAAGAGGCAATATATAAGTTAGTATAATAGATGTTAGTTCGGTTACATCAGGCCAAGTCAAACCCCTTTTCCAGTCTAGTCTTATTAGTTAAGAAGAAAGACAAGACGTGGAGACTATGTGGGAACTATATGTCAGTGATAGAGCCACAATCACAAATAAATACCTTTTTCCTAGGATTGATCAATTTTTAGACGAGTTGCATGGAGCACAATACTTCTCCAAATTGGATATAAGGTCGGGATATCATCAAATTCGAATGAAAGATATTGATATTGAGAAAATAGCTTTTAGAGTGCATGATAGTCAATATGGATTTTTATTCATGATGTTTGGATTTACTAATGCAATAGACACATTTCAGAGTTTAACAAATGAATTTTTCATACATTTTCTCAAGAAGTTATTCCTTGTCTTTTTAGATGATATCTTAGTATACAATGTTTATTTGCAAGATCATGTTGCTCAGTTGGAAGAAATTAAAGGTGTTACAATAAGATAAATTGTTGGCTACCATGAATAAATATACATAAAGATAAGTTTAATTTTTGGGTCATTTGATCTCGGATGTTAGGTGTATATTATTCATTTTAAAGATTGTAGCAGTGCATAATTGGTCAGTCCTAAGAACAATGAAATAACATTGAGGATTCATTAGCTTAACATGATATTATAGGAAGTTTGTTCATCATTATGGAACAATAGCAAAGCTACTGATAGAATTACTTAAAAAGTACCAGTTTGGTTAGACCTATCAAGCTCAGTCTGCATATGATCAGCTGAAAACTGCAATGACATCAACACATATACTTATCTTACTAGACTTTACAAAAGAATCCATAGTGGAAATGACGCGTCTGGTTATGGTCTTGGAGTTTTTTTAATGCAGAATAAACACCTTATCTCAGATTTTAGTCACATATTGACTGAATAAGAACAGTTAAAAAAATAAACAAGAGAGTTGATAGCTATAATTTTTCTATTGATACAAAAGTAATTATTGGGAAGAAGGTTTATAGTAAGAACTAATCAACAAAGTTTGAAGCATCTGCTTAAACAGAGAGATTTAACTGCGGATTATCAATGTTGAATAACTCGAATTCTTGGTTATGAGTTTGAGATAGAAAACAAAGTGATATATGGTCTTTTGCATATCTCGCGTCCTCTTATGCAAGATTCAACTGCTCTTCTGTTAGCTATGACCGTGCCAACATCCTTACAACTTCAAGACTTGTTGCAAGAGATTGATGAGAACTTGGTGATATAATCCTTGTTGAGAAAATTTATTGCAAGAGATTCAGTTAAAAAGGGGTATTCAGTGGTGGATGAAGACTGTTAATTCCATAAGTGTCAAAAATTATATCTTTTTTTCTACAAGAGTGCCATGATAATTTACTGGGTGGTCATTTAGGGATCTTAAGGACAATGAAAATACAGTTCCACTTGAAGGGGACAAGAAAGATGATTCAGAATTATGTGGCATGGTGCACTATTTACCAAACTCATAAATACTCGACGTTGACTTCAGTAAACCTCTTGCAACCAATACTCAATATTTCAAAGGATTTTATTGACGACTTTCTAAGTCACATGGGGTAAATGTTATCCTCGTTGTGGTAGATGGGCTAAGTAAGTATAGTCATTTGTTGGGTGTAAGACATCTATTTACGACAATTGAGGTGGTGTAGAAGTTTATGCAAGAAGTAAATCAACTGCTCGGGGTTCTTAAGTCAATTATTTCAGACAGCGACAAGATATTCTTGTGGAAGCACCGTAGCCTAGTGGTTAAGTCTTAAAAGCTTCTAAACCCAAGTATGGAGTTTGAATCCCAGATAATGCAATTTCTTGTAGATTATAGGATGCAAAGCTCATCAAAAGTTTCAGAGTACTACATGCAAAACCGTTCATTGTGGTCGTCTGCTGTAGAGAGAGTGTCCATCTAGGATATCGTACATGCAGAACCGTCTGTCGATCTAAGTGTTTCAAGGAGAGATTCATCGTGGAATTATTACAATGTAGTTGTTCATCAATTTCTCAAATGTTGCAGGTAGTTGATCATCATATTCAATAGAATTAGAAATTATATGATGATGTGTTAAAAACAAAAAAATTGGAAATAATGTTTTCTTGGCTTAGGAACTAAGCTACCCTTTACTACGGTCTTCCACCCACAATCAGACAGGGCCGGCCCTGGACTAAAGCCAAGAAAGCAACAGCTTTAGGCGCCAGAATTGAACTATATTAAAGGGGCGCCAAATAGATACCAAAAATCATTCTAGCTTAGTTGTTTACGTCCTTCTCGTCTTCTTCTCCAGGTCACGAGTTCGGTTGCGGGCTTCTATTTTTACTACCTTTTTCTTTTTTTCTTTTTTTTTTGGCAAATAATAGCAATTATAATTTGCCCCATCATAGATCCGAACTATTGTAACATTTTCTCACAAGTGTAGCTCTTATCGTAGATACTATATTAAATGATGTATTGATTTTTTTTTTTGAAACACAAATGATGTATTAAATGAACCATCCAATTAAGGAAACTTTAGTGCTATCTTTTTTTAGAGCAAGCGCAACGAGAGTTTCTTCCCCTTAGTCTCTACTGTTTTTATTAATTAAAAAATAAAAATTGAAGAGAGAGAGGACGAAGACAAGAAAAGCGTCCCTGCATAAAGAGACTTTCTATTGTACTAGAGGTATCCATTCTACAGGTGTCACATTATAAGTGATTCTATATGATTTTTGTTTAAATTTTAAAATGTATGAGAAATTATAGTAATATAAAATATGAAAGATACTCTATCTAGATATTCTATTGCTGCTGATGCTCTTAGCTATGTAAACAAGAGATACTATACCAGTAGATTTAGTGGGGTTATTGGTTCCTATATTTTAATGGATTTGAAAATTCAAATTAAATCAAATGTTATTGGTTCTATGATTTTGAAATTTATATTAAAATCATGTGTTATTGGTTTCATGATTTATAAATTCTAATTTAAATTATGTGTTATTCAATCATCCGGATTTACTAATTGATTTGATTTTATAATGAATTTTAATGGATTTCTTTGTTAAAAATACAAAGACTCAAATCCGAAGGTATCCGAAGGAAAACCTTCGAATTTATAAATACTAATTAAAATTCATATGTTATATTTGAAAATCAATAAATTTTACATTAATTATCAGTTGCTCATATTCTACATTTCATTTTGGATTGATCTTCACTGGAAATGATGCTACTCTCAATATCTCGTGTAACTTTTTTGCCCTATTTCTTCTTCTTCTTTTTTGTAAGTTTTGTAGATTTTTAAGAAATTATAATATTGCATGAGAAATTTCACAAAGGAAAAATAATAATGGTGTTAACATAATTTTATAATATGTATTACCATATTTATGAAAAATGCTAAAAATAAGATTGATAATCAAATAAAATAAATTATCAATGACATTATCAGAACCAAGCTAGGTTGAACATTTTAGTTATTCAAAGTTTATCAATAAAACATGATTTTTATGAATAATATGGATTTATTTTTTGTTAATAAGTTAAGATTTATTCATTTATTATATTATTTTGATCATATATTTAAAAAAAAAGCTAGTTATAGTTAAGGGCATTATTTTTATAATACGCTTTAGGCGCCGCACAAGTCCGGACCGGCACTGCAATCAGATGGTCAAATGTAAGTGATCAATTGTTTTCTTGAGACTTATCTCAGATGTTTCAATTCGTCACATTCAAACACATGGGCCAAATTTTTAGTGTAGGCAAAGATATGGTACAACATGTTATTCCATTCATCTACGCAATGTTCTCCATTCAAAATGGTTTATGGTAGAGATCATCCCTCCTTGTTTCAATATAAACCAGAACAATATAGACCTTTGAGTTGGAGAAGATGTTAATAGAGCGTGATGCACTTCTCAGTGATGTGAAAGAACATTTGCTACGAGCACCAAAAGTTATGAAAAATAATGTGGATAAGCACCGTAGAAACTTGGCTTTCGCAGTTGGAATGATAGTTTATTTGAAGTTGAGACGGCATAGGCAGCATTATGTGAGTTGTTGTTTTTGTCAAAAGCTGACTGGACGATATTGTGGACCATTGGAAGTCCTAGAGCGTATTGGATATGTTTTATAGCAAGAGATGATTAGAGAGTTCGAAGATACACCATGTGTTTCATATATCATACCTTAAACTAGTATTGGCAAGAACCATGTTGTCACACTTCTTCCTGTCACATTTTCCGTAGATGATGGATTGATAGTGGCATCTCAGGACATTGGCACATCGTTATGTGCTGAAGGGTATTTGGAAATGTTGATTAAATGGCTTGCCTTGCCATATCACGAGAGCACATGGCTGCGTGCTTCTGATATTAAAGCTCAGATTTCTACTTATATACTTGAAGGCAAGTTTGGTGCTTGAATCTCAAGGTATTGATATGCTTAAAATGTATACTTAAACAAAAATATTGAGTATGGTCCTTACCAAAAACATGATGAAAACTCAATGCACACAACTTGCAATAGAGAAGAAGGGCTGATTTTTTATAATAAATAAATAAAAGTTGGAGCCAATAATTTACAATGCTACATGACTCTATGGCTCCTGGCGTCCGAGTAAACAAATTAAACCGGAACCACCTGTGCCCACTTTTCTGCCTATTCAGTAAGCTTAAATCAGCCTGTGCTTTACTTTGCAAAATACAACCCTTCTGAACCGATATTGAAGAGAGTCTACAACATTGTAAAAGCATAACAATAATAATCAATACCGGTTCCATTTATGCCTGCACAGAGGATCAGGCAAATCTTGGTTAACTCCGGTATGCTGTCTGATGATCCTGTTGATTGTTCTGTGCATAGCGTTAAGAATCAAAAGGAACACCAAATCATCCCGAGAGAGAGAGAGACAGAACAAAACAGGAACAAATATCACTCAGAATCCGAGTCAATGGAGAGGAACATCCGAGGTCTTACAGAACGCTTCTGGCGAGGAAATGAAAATGGATTATCTGATCTTCGCTTCTTTGTCTGGTCTTGTCTACTGTCATTCATATTCAGAAGCAACGACGCTGCAAAAACAACGCACTAACCAGTTATTAAGTGTACCACATGGATAGTGTAGATAAAGGACATCATCAAAGATGAATGATTAGCTAGCTACATTCAGAAACCTAAAACAGATCTTTCTCCTTTAGTTACTTACAGCTAATAAAGTGAAAGAAAATGAAACGCAAGCAGGATCCACATTAATTTATTTGTCTGAGTCAGGAAACAAACCATTCTCTGTCGTAGTATCCAAAGAACCTTCCCTTGTAGACATTTGTTGGCTTGAGTTGAGCGCGTTTGCAGTAGCAGGCTCTCCGGGATCCCCACAGGCACTATCACCTAGCCTAAGCGAGATCCAGTCATCACTGCGGATACCATTTGACGTATCAGCTTGGTTTCGAAAACCCGACTGAGCAGAAGCATCTGGTTTCGTTGGCAAAAATATTTGAAGTGAGGGATCGTCTCTACCAAATGCAAGAGGATTGTCAACTAGGCCATCATTTGGAACGGCTTCAGATCTTCCATCCGAGCACGGAACTACTGGAATAGATGCCATTGATGTCTCAGGAGCCATGGTGTAGTCTCCATTTATTTCAGGAGCACAGTTCAGTGAACCTTGATGATGCAAACCAACTAAACCTTCTGAAACATCAGCATCAGATGCAAATAGTTGGAACCCAGAGGCTTCTGGAGTTTCAGAAGGAAATGACCAAAGGGGTGTATCAAATTCATCATCATCATTGAAAAGACCTAAGCGTGAACTTCCCCCAGCTATGGTGTGTGGGTCTTCGTTATAAGAGTTAATGATTCCAGAAGGGTTCAATGGAAAATTTACCCCACCATTGGTTCGAGAATCACTGTATGCAGGTCCAGGAGTGATTACTATATCATTATCTTCATCAGAATCACTCAGAACAATAACTTCATTATTTCTATCCTCGCCAGCTTGGTTTCTGTCCGGAAAGTTATAACCTGAATCAACATTCATGGAAATGGAATCAAGTTCAATGCCGTTGGTTCCAAAGTCAAAGGTTCCAATAGCACCCTGGTTGACGCTTGTATCATCCCCATCCCTACCACTTCCAGTAGCACTACTACTCATTGGTATAATATTCTTGTCCTGATACCCAACCTTCTCTTGCCTATTACTGGAAGACATTCCATTTGTATTAGGCTTGCTAACTTCCCACACGCCATTGCGGTTCTTCCTTATGCCAAGTTTCAGAGGGGTTGGGCCATCTGAGAAACCTTCTTGTTTAACCGGGATCATCATTTCCATCTTCTGTTTAATCTCATCAGTAGAGGGGCAAAGACTACCATCGGGTGCGTGCCACTGTGAGAGTTCCCCCAAATCCCTACGCTCACTCTCTTTTTTGGATTTAACACGCCAAGAGCCGTCAGGTTTCACTTCAATTTCAGTCACCTCTTCATCACAATGCTTCATCTGTCGTGCAGGAAGAAAGCAATTCAATATTACGTAGATACAGAGATTCAAGAATTATACTATTCCCATTAGTGTACCTTTGACGTGATACGGTTAAAATAAGGATCCACGATTACATGCTCCACTGAGTAGTTCTTCAGACAAATAGGGCACTGCCACTGTATGTAACCAAGCCACAGAACAAATGAAGTCAGAAAAGAATAGGAATAACACCCAACTTTTTGACAAGGATAGGAGACATGCCTTTCTGGAACGTTGATTCAACTCCACAAACACCTCAAGGTCAAAACCGCCCATGTGCACACAGGGTAAAAACCTCCCAGCAACTTTTATCCTAGAACCACTCATCTAATGACACAAGTAGAAAAGACAGTTAAAATTCAGTCTGCAAGGAAATGCACACGTGCACAGCATCAGATAGCCCTAGGAAGATGGTAAGCATCAGTTATATGACTGCAATAAGTATGAGAAATGAGATACAAGCTATTGGCAACTTACAGGACACCGTAGATTGACACTGAAGAAATCAGCAACAACTTCAATGTCACTATCACTGTCGGCATTATCATCTCCACCTCCACCTCCAATGCATCGTCGAACACGTGCAAGAGCATCTTCAAATGTCTCCCCTTTCGTCTCTTCTGGAATCAAATTTAGAACCTAGATGGGAGAAACGAGGCATTATTAAGGCAACTTACATCAGCATAACTGAATTCCTGAGCTATCAAGAACACTCACTATAGTGAAAAATATAATGGACAGGGGAAACAAAATGTTGCAGCAAGTAAACAATTGCAATCCAACGAAGCTATCTCTTACATACCATGTATCATACCAGACCAAGTTCAGTGACTTATCTGAGTGAAATAGAGCACAAAAGAATAGGACTCTAAAAAAAATTGGAATAAACATATTTAGTGGGAGTTGGAAATAAACAAGTATGTAGCCACATGTAACTTTCATATATTAGTTTCTTCGAATGCGAATTTAATTTCTTAACTTTCTTAAAATGCCAATTTAATTTCTCTGTGTCTGTAATCAGAAGATAGTTTTGTTTCTTTTTGATCATTTACGTCTTTATTGCCCCCATAGACCGACCAAACCTATTTGAATGTTTCTAATGCAAAAGCAATATTAGTGATCAGTACCTGTTGTAGAGTCCTACGCTTCACAAGTCTAACTCCAAAACAAAAACTCCGACTGTCACCTCCACTCAAGGATATTCTGTTTATTCCATCCCTAACGAAAGGTGTGATCTGCCAAAACAGTAGAATGAGGTAGTAACAAATTAAACCACTGATTGCAAAACTTTCAATGTATAAGAGATCAACTACTATATTAAAGTCAAAAAGGGTTAATGTTGAAAAGGAATGAAAAACACACAATAGGTCCATCGTCGCGGCCGTTGGCCCCCAAAAGCTGTGACCCAGGTCGGTAAATTGCACGCACAGGCATACCTATGAAATGATAGGATATATCATGAATTGCACTCCAGGAAATAAAGGCGTCTTATTAAGCATAGTCAGAATAACAAGATAACACATAATGCGCCCAAGGAAACTATGCAAGATAACACATTCTCGAATTTGAAGGATGCCATTGTCATACCATTGATCTGCAGATCAACATGCTGAGGCCACTGCATCCTAAAGAGAACTTTGTCATTCAAAAGCATACACCATGCCTAAACAAAAGTAAATTCCCGTTAGAAACGAATAAATAAATACAGTGTTACATATTAAGTACTTTGCCAATCCCAACCTGAACATCATACTCTTGTTTGGCCAATAAGTCCTTGTCTGCCCTTGTGATTTGAAATGTTCTCTCAACAGTCTGCATTGTGCTTGTACTGGAAAGATTTTGATCGGAGTATTAGAATGAATAACAGCTAGTAACAGTATTTTCAGTAGGGTACATCTAGCTATGAAACAATTGTGATTCTTGAAAGAATGCATTATTGCAGTTCCCAACTGAAAGGTCAACTGACTAGCAGGATCATGATTTGGATCCACCACTATTAATCATTCCCAAAGAAAGGAAAAGACGAGAAATATATAGTATTAGTTCACACAATGCAGCTGAAACATTAGTGAGAGCGCTTTATTGCAAACCATTACAGGACACAAAAACTTGAACGTGTTTGATACAGGATGAAACAGATGGTGATGTATAATCTAGGATATCCATTGAGTACTTCAGCTTTCTAAAGTAAAAATGTAAAACAACAGTAACTTTCAAAGATGGGAATAGAAGTATTCAAGTTCAATAACAAAAGCAACAAAGAAAATATGAAGTTCTCACCCATCAGTTGGGATGGCCGCTGCAGTCAACCTCACTGGATAAAGTGGATGTGCTACTGTAACCCAAAACCTGCACAAGGATAACCATGCCGTGAATCACAATACTGATGGATAACAAAAATTGCTTACTGTAAAGATGACAAAGAAATTTCACAACAACATTCTAACTACTGTGAAAACAGAATTAGATGCAGAAGCAACTACAAATGCAAGGAGATACGGAAACTTGAATGTAAAGCATATCAAAAAGAATGTCTTTTTTCAGATCTGACAAGACAGAATTATCATGCAGTAAGGAGTAACTCAGACGGACAATTAATCACAACTCAAACACATACAGGGGAAATAAAATCCTAGAAAATCTTACGGGTCAGCTCGAGCGAGTCGGCAGACTTCACAATAAAATGATTCAGGAAGTGGTGGATTTCCATCCATAGGCTTTTCTGGGAGAATAACACAGCCAACGTGCTCCCAAACATGGCATCTTGGATCATCACACTGAAATAGAAAAAAACATTAAAAAATTACAAACAGAAAGCATCACGTAATGGAATCAACAACAAATACACCACGAGATGCTCCACAGACAGGAATAGACTGACTTTGCCCAAGATTACCTGTATCATTGTGTCTGTTTCCAGTGAACTTCCACAAACACATCGAACTTTCATCTCTGGTCGAAAGGAAGCTTCAGGCTCCCCCTTGACTTTCAGATTACTTGTATCTGAACTTACTGGTGCTTTTGATGCTAAATCACTTGCCCCAGATACTTTGATTTTCCTATGGAACACACACCAAAAGAAAAAACATTGTGTTAACAAAGAATCGCACAAGTAAAGCATCGCATTTCTGTAGGAAAATGATTCCACACCTATAAGTATCATCCACTAGTCTTGCAATTTCTTCCTTCCCCACTGTATTCCTTTTAGACCACAACCTGGCAGCTGTTCAGTAGGAAAAAAAAGACGGATGTTTATGAGAAGATGACAGTAACCAAGACGTGAAAAAACAAAGAGAAAGGCTTCAACTAACTTTGTCCATCAGAAAGAACGGTCAAGATCCGCTCTACAAGTTCCTGTACAAGAAGGTTTCAAAAAGAGTTAAAACACACACTATATCTGATATCTAAACAGCAAACCCCCACATAATACATTATATCTACCAAACACAAATAGTTGAAAAGAGAAAACCAAGTAATTTAAAATGAAACAGATAACACCCTTGGTGAGGTATGTCTTAGATTGATACAACTGAACGCAAAACTCATCACCCAAAGCATCATTATTCTTTGCAAGCAAGATTTAAAACAAGCACAACAACCACAAGTGTAACAAAACTGAAGATAAAGGAGAAAGATGTCTTGAACCTGCTTCTTTCCCTGTTTCGAAAGACCGAGCTGAGTAAGCACATCCTTGAGCTCTTTTATCCGAAAATGCAAAAGCTTATCCTGCCACACACAACAACAACAACAAAAAACAAACGTTAACCAAAATTACAACAAAAAAAATAAAGCTTTTTGAAACATCCGTTCTAACAAGTACAGATAAAGCAAAACCCATCAAAAAAGGAGAGATCTTTGAGACAACAAGTACCTTACAACGAGCTTCCAAGTCCATGTCTCGAATCCCAGACACAAAAACAAGTAAGCAAAGCTTCAGTTTCAAAGACACGCAACAACGTTTAACTTCCAGCAATTTACTACCAAAGCTTTCAAATTAAAACAGCACACAGAGAGTCTCCATACAGAAACCGATCTAATCAACAAGACAAAACACAAAAGAGAAATTACTCAAACCCCCTTCAACTTCCAAGGAGATAAATCAATAGAGGAAAATTCACAAATTAAAAACGAAAACACAAACCAAGGGATCGAGGACTGCATCACAAGATGATGAGAGATTAGGGTTTTCACAGCTCTCGATAAGATTTTTCCCCACAGATAAAAAAGGAGAGGAAGCCACCAAGAGAAAAAAAAAAAATCGATCCGGAAAACAAAACAAGGGTAGCCGGACCAGTCGCCGATTATCTAATCCGGTTTAGTGACGAGCAATACGTCCGGGTTTAGTTTCTGTGCGGTCACGTGCACGGTCCAAGTCCACCTAAACATCCAAAACTTGATGACGTGTTTTATTTGACTTTCTGGGTTTTTTCTTTATTTCTCGAGTCTCACCTACTATGTTTAGAATTACTATTGCAACGGTGTCGTTTTCGTTGATCTTGTGTTTAATTAATTCGATAATCCGACTGTTCCCACGTGTTATAGATTAGATGACACCAGCCGTTGGCTCAACCGGGCCGGTTTATACATTTGTTCTTCCTTTATAAATTTATTTTCTGCTTTTTTTTGGTAATTATGTTATTTATTTTCTGTTTTCCTATACTACCAGTTTATAATTATTTTGTTTGTTGGCTTGAAGGTTTATATTGGTAAGTCATGTAATTGAATTCAGTTATATAAACTTTATTTCAAAATTTCAGTTTTGTTTGGTTTTGGTTTTCCGATTCCGTTGTGGTTTTGATTTTTCAGTTTTGGTTCAGTTCAAAGAATCTTTGTAGATATTTATGTAATTTGGTTTAGTTTCAATTTCAGTTTTTCCGGTTTGGTACAGTTTGATTCTTCGGTTCTTGGTAAATGTGTGTTGACCTAAATGGAATCCCCCGAAAAGTATTCTAGAAGAGAATATTTATGCATGGGTTATTCGTTGCGATCGTTATCTGTATCTAGACATTTACAATTATCAATACTGTATAACATTTTAAAAATAAATTCGTTTTAGCCATGATTTAGACAATTTTTTTGTTTTACATATACGTATATCTCTAATGGCATGTGTAGTAGATCTTCGTGGTTTTGCAAACTGATAACCAGCTCAGCAAGATGAATATTAACATTCATTCGAACCGGAGTCCATTTGTTACAAACGAATTATTGAATAGATGTCCGATCGATAAAAAATGCGTATTCTTATGGGACAAGCAAGTTGTTTGATTTCTTTAGCTCTCATTTTACTTCAATCTTTCTCCAACGTGACGCAAGAGGGTACGTCACTGGGGATATATGATGCTGGGACATGACTAAGGTTTTTTTTTAAAACCTTTTTAATTATCCATTGGGTTTCATCTTACTTCTTCAGGTTAGAAGTTGATATGGATTTGAGTTCACTAACATTGTAATATGAACTGTACACTTTTGCTCTATTTAAATATATGTCATCAAAGTTTTTTTTTTTAAAATGTACGTCAATCGTGGAAGGAAGTTCCATAGGGTCTTCATGTTGGTATTTGAAAAAATTTTAACGAGAAAATTGTCTCCAAAATAGTATTCAAAAAAATAATAAAAATATAATTTATTAAATGGTGTAAATATATATTTATACTCTTTGGATAATTAATCTAAATTTAGGGTTTTGAATTATAGGGTAGCGTTTTAAAAGTAAAGTTTAAAATTAAAAAAAATATATATATTAAAATTTTTAAAATAAAAAAAATTATTTTGATTTTTTTTTTTTAAGTTTACTTTTGTTATAAAAACTTCAAAAATATCTATTTGAAAATTTTGTGTTTCTTTAAATGTAAATTTTGTGAAAGAGAGAATTATTTACTTCGACATCTATGTCAACTTTCAGTATGGTCACATACTCACATGTCATAACTGTTACTGACGATGTTGAACATGAGAAACTGTAGACTTCAACGTGTAAATGGTGTGACTCCGAAATATTTAAAAAGTTTTGATTTACTTAGTGAATATTCTTTTCTTTTTTTTTTGTAAAAAAAAAGGGTTAAATCCGGGTCTATTAAAGACACAGATCTAACCCTCGGGTGGAGGTACAGCCCACGGATGGACCCTCTCCTGGACATTCAAATGGGTCGAAAGCAATAACCCATATCCGCGTGGCCAGCGGGGTTCGAACCAAGGTTCGCCGTATTGGGTATATCCCTCAAGCGCCACTGGACTATTGTGAAATCTTTGAGCTCATGGTGTTGATAGTTTTCAAAGATTTGTCAACCTTTTTGTCTAAAACTTTTATAGGACTATTGTCAAAGACAAACAAAACAAAACAAAACGAAAGAAAATAAAGTTTATCAGCTCATTTCTTGTCATTTTCACGCTCATAGACAAGAAAACTTCACAAATACGAAAACATCTCTGAGCAAGGGGCAAGAGCCTGTCTTGGAACTGATTATTATTTCAGAATCAAACCAAGGTGACGATGTAATGACCAAGTGTAAGAGTACAATGAGAATAGAGAATGAATCACTTTGTTACTTGAAGGAAATAAAAAAGATTATTGCCTGACTTGATCATTTTGTTAGGGAGGAAAGGTAATAAGAAAATAGAAAACTACAGCAAGATTTAACTCGTAGAAGGGGTGATGATGTTACCTCTCTTGCGAAGAAAACATTTGTTTGCAGTTTTGAAACCATATAAGAAGCAAGAACACTCATATGCTGATTGTGTATATATGATTAATCACTCTATTAAAGTTATGTTTGTGGTAAAATTAAAATTCCTCCATCCCATCCATATATATATATTAGAGCAACCACATTATATAGTTCTCAACTTTGAATATCTAGAAAAATTAAGAAAAAACATTAGTATTTAAGTGAATCGGTATTTTCAGATGTTGAGATACTCATCTAAAGTGTTTCAAAATATCTCATTTCAAATATACTTTTAGATGAGTATTTTTTAAAACACTATTAACTTTTTTTCATTTCATGAGAGATCCAAAGTTGAATACTCATCTAATGTGGTTGCTCTTACCAGAAGGTCGAGAAGAATGGACTAAATTAATACCATCACTTAATTTGCCGTTTCCTATGTTGCTATAACTCAAATGAACTATTATCCCATGAGCTATAAATCAAATAAACTCATACCTTCACCATGTTCATGTCATCTCCAATGGTTTGGCATTGCCTTAGGTGTTATATTGATTTTGTTAATTTGTATTTCGCATTTGTATGTAGGTTTCTTTCAGTTATTCTGAGCTCTTGATTTTGCACTTGTTCTCAGATGTAACATATTTACAAAGTTCGTTGACAGTTGCAAAAAAATTGTTACGTTTCATGCATAAGGAGGAGAAGATGCGACCACAGAGATCCCATACACAAAATGTATTAACTCATCCTTTAATGAGTCCTTGTATATTGTTGGTACAGTATGTACTATGAATAGCTCCTGGATTGTCACTTCCTAGAACAAGTACTAACTTAATAACAAGTCATTGTATATTGTTGGTACTGTATGTACTATGAATAGTTCCTGGATTGTCACTTCTTAGCACAATTAGAACTATTAACTAATCATTTAACTAGTCTTTTAGTACTATATGTACTATGAATAGTTCTTGGATTGTCACTTCCTAGCACAATTAGAACTATTAACTTATCATTTTACTAGTCTTTTACTATGAATAGTTCCTGGATTGTCACTTCCTAGTACAAGTTGAGCTAGTGTATCGTTTTTTTGTTTTGATAGATCGGATCGATCTAGAAGAAATGTATTTAGTGTTACATAGTGTATGTGAAGATTATCCATACCAGTTAAGATATATACATTCTAGTTATACACATAATCTTAAGCAAACCACATATTGTAACACCTCCCTTATATAGGTTCTCTTACTGCAATTTTAGTGAAAACATTTGATCAAAGAGTAGTTGTTTTGGCATATGTTCTTTTTGTTGCAAAACATTGCAAGACTGGTTCCAATCATCCTTTTCATTAAATGCTGTTGTCTGATAAACTGCTTGGTATGTCTTTGTGTGTAATAAATGGTGACGGTGATGATGTCACAACTAACATTACAGTTTTGAAGAGTCTGAGCTTATGTAAAATTACTTCATTTAACAAGTTGGTTAAGAAAACAAGTTAAAGGACTTTGGTGATTTTAACAGGTGAGTTGCTGCATTTATGCTCGCTGGAAAAGAGAAACTGAAAAGCCTTACAACATGTTTATTGCAGGATTTTTAGGTGGAGTTTTTAATTTTTGTTAAGAGTCGGTTTTTAGTTTTTAACTAAGAAAAACTAAGAATCGATTCTTAAATAAGAGTTTAAGAGTCGGTTTTTATCCGTAAAATTAAAAAAAACCGAAAAAATAAAAGTTCAAAAGTTAAGAACCCCACTTAACAACCCCGCAATGAACATGGCTTTAGAACAACCTCATACTTTTATCAAATCCAAATGAGAGAAGAGGCAAAGTGAAACCAATATTATATTTTTTACTTTCACCGCTAGTAAATTATAGAGTGAGACCACACTCTACTTGCTCTCTTTCCACATATCAACAAGACAAAAAGTCTCATCTCGTGGCTTGCAATAGTAAAGTTGGTATTAACTACACGGTACTAGTATATAATCTAAACCCTCCTTAATCTTTACTCAGTTCAAGATCTTGTCCTTTTCTTTTTCTCTTTCTTTAGGTCTTCTTCAAAATCAAGATCCCAGTTCCTGAATCTACAGAGAGAAGAAAATGCTGACAACAACAACTCTTAGTGGCAACTATGGTTTCCCTCTCTGCATCTCTGGGATTGCTAAGCAGTTGTCTCTCTCCAAAGAGTAACATATGTTTCTTATGTTCGTCCCTTCCTACGATCTCCTCTGTTTATTTGACTTGTATCTCTCTCTCTCTCTCCCTTTGTGTTGAAGAATGGCAGATCATGACAAGAGAAGGAAGGTGATGAAGAGGAGAAGGAGATCAGATGAGTCCATGGTGGGTGAGCTGTTATGGCTTCAAGAGAGTGAGGATGTTAGAGATCTAGTTGCTTTATTACAAGATCTAGAGTCATGGAGCTTTTCTTCTCACACAGCTAAAGCTGCTTAGTATTAAGATCTCACCAAGTTGTTGTGTATGTTTCTTGTAAAACTGCAGATCAAGAATCTTTTAGCTGGATAAAAACTTTAAAATATTCCTAATGCTTTTCACAGTCGTTTGTTTACACGTTTTATTTGTCCTTGCGTGGAAGTTTTGCTGCCTCTTTTGGCCTTATCCCTATTGTTTTGGTTTTTAGTTCATAACCTTTCTTTGTTGGATAATACTCATAACCGCTATCTGATTAAAGCTTTACTTGTCGTTTGTTTAGTTAATCTTTCCAAAGCCTTGTAACTTGATGAATTTACTAATGATGGCCATCACACGATACAATCGACAGTTACTAACTAGATTTGTGCTGTAAGGTTTAACCTAACACAGTCATATTAACCCTTACCAACGAAATTCTTGACCATTGTTTCAGTTACTTTCCAACAAGTTCATGAACAGACACCAAAGATAAGCTAACGCAACTCAAATAAACATTCAATAAGGAAAGACTAAACAAGTATTACGCAAAATTATCCAGAAACTGCATAACTGAAACCATAAGTCAAAGAGATCCAAAAAGAGAGAGATATGAGAGTCACAGGAAAAATTAAAGTAAAGAGAGAAGTCTCATCATTTGGCACCCTTCTTGACAGCAGCCTTGGTGACCTTAGCACCGGTTGGGTCCTTCTTGTCAACACTCTTGATAACTCCGACAGCAACAGTCTGTCTCATGTCCCTGACAGCGAAACGACCCAATGGTGGGTACTCTGAGAAAGTCTCGACAACCATGGGCTTGGTAGGAGTCATCTTCACCATACCAGCATCTCCATTCTTCAGAAACTTGGGCTCCTTCTCGATCTCCTTACCAGAACGTCTGTCAATCTTGGTCAGGATCTCAGAGAACTTCACTGCTATGTGGGAAGTGTGGCAATCAAGCACTGGGGCGTAACCGTTACCGATCTGACCAGGGTGGTTCATGATGATGACCTGGGAAGTGAAGTTAGCAGCACCCTTCGCAGGGTCATCCTTGGAGTTGGATGCAACATACCCACGCTTGAGATCCTTGACTGCAACATTCTTAACATTGAATCCGACATTGTCACCTGGAAGTGCCTCCACAAGAGACTCGTGGTGCATCTCAACGGACTTGACCTCAGTGGTCAAACCTGATGGGGCGAAGGTGACAACCATACCAGGCTTGAGCATACCAGTCTCAACACGACCCACTGGCACCGTTCCAATACCACCGATCTTGTAGACATCCTGAAGTGGAAGACGGAGGGGCTTGTCTGAGGGCCTCTTGGGCTCGTTGATCTGGTCAAGTGCCTCAAGGAGAGTTGGTCCCTTGTACCAGTCAAGGTTGGTGGACCTCTCAATCATGTTGTCACCCTCGAACCCAGAGATGGGGACGAATGGGATTTTGTCAGGGTTGTACCCAACCTTCTTCAAGTAGGAAGACACCTCCTTGATGATTTCATCGTACCTAGCCTTGGAGTACTTGGGGGTAGTGGCATCCATCTGGAACAAGGAAAAGTAAATAAAACACATGTTAGAATCACATCACAAGTTTACAATGACAATTATAAAACAACAACAAGAAGTTAGCTCACCTTGTTACAGCAGCAAATCATTTGCTTGACACCAAGGGTGAAAGCAAGAAGAGCATGCTCACGGGTCTGACCATCCTTGGAGATACCAGCCTCAAAACCACCAGTGGTAGAGTCAATAATAAGAACAGCACAATCAGCCTGAGAGGTACCAGTAATCATGTTCTTGATGAAATCACGATGTCCAGGGGCATCAATGACTGTGCAGTAGTACTTGGTGGTCTCGAACTTCCAGAGAGCAATGTCAATGGTGATACCACGCTCACGCTCAGCCTTAAGTTTGTCCAACACCCATGCGTACTTGAAAGACCTCTTGTTCATCTCAGCAGCCTCCTTCTCGAACCTCTCGATCACACGCTTGTCAATACCACCAAGCTTGTAGATCAAGTGACCAGTGGTGGTCGATTTTCCAGAGTCGACATGGCCAATGACCACAATGTTAATGTGAAACTTCTCTTTACCCATAGCTGCATTCAATACAAAATAAATAAAACTATAAGAGTCAAAATAACAACCTACAAGAATTTCATCTAATCAAACCTAAACACCATGATGATCCACAGAGTCATTCTAAACCATCAAAGATCTACCATCAATACTATAAATCAACCTCACATATGCACCAGCGTGAACGAAACGAAACATCAAATCTATAGATCGAGATCATTATAATTCAGAATCACAAGCTAAGCTACTATATCATATCAGATAATCAAAAATCCAGAGAGGATACGAAAAATGTAAACTCTATCACTAAACAAGACGATCCTCTACACGATTTCATCAGAATCATGCTAAGCTAATAGATCGGGCGAACAATCAGATCCTAAAATCGACGCAGAGCAAGCAATAATCACAGTCAAGATCGAGCTTACGATAAGAAAGCTAAACAAGAGAGATATAAACAATACTGCAGAGATTGCATCGAGAATCATGAGAAGACGGTGAATGATAACCTAAAGAGAGAGAGCGAGCTTTGCTCACCTGCAAGTAAGAATCTGAGAGGAGTCTTGCGGCTACGAAACTAAGCGAGAGAGAACTAAATGAGAGTGAACCCCATGAAGAGAACAGAGTATTTATAGCTACGAGCTAACTCTAGGGCTTTCGCATTTTCGTTTCGTTAGAGTTCCCGTTTTACTAATTTGCCCTTATGCATTTTGTGCCTTTCTAAAATTTTTTAGTTATTTTCTTTAGTTATTAGTTCAACATTAATCGAATTGGTCTTCGCTTTAATCAAATTTCTCTAATTTTTAAATTATTTTTTCCAGCTATTAGGTATCATGGCTGCAACCATTAACAAACTAACCACAAGTTATATTCCACAAAACATGAAGAAATTAAATAAGAACAATTAACTTTCATAACGCATTTATTTGAGGACATGCTATCAATAGTCAACTGAAATTAAGACGATTTTAATAAACATTTCACTAACCTTATTAAATAAGTATTCTTTAACTAACATACGTATATTGATGGTACTATTGAATATGGATTACCTTAGAAACCATCAGATGTATAGTTCTATATTGGTTTGGCTTAGTGATTGTAAACATCAAAATTCGGTTTGTTCCGGTTAGTTTGTTAGACAAGTTTATATAGTCACATTCTATTCATTCAATAAAGACGAATACAACTTTTTCTCTCATCGTTTTCTTTCAAGCTTTCTCTTCCACCATTATTGAGCTCAAGAATACCTTTTGTTCATAATATGTTTCAGTAATATGGTACCAAAGCTATACACTTACCTCATGTGTTCCATTTTGAGCTAATCTAATTTAACATAGATGAAAAATATATATATGTGAGAAATTATATGTTGGGCTTTAACCGTTGATTCTAATACATATTAAATTCATATTTATCTTGTGATTCTAAATTAAAATTAATTGATTATAAATAAATTGACGTAGGTCTCTTATATGTTTAATCATATTCCATTAAAACTTTTTGTGTGGGAGATCACTTCATACTCTTTGGAAATTAATGCTTATAATCCATTAATTTCTTCTTAATTGCAATATATTTTCATGTACCACCTCCGTTTCGATTTAGTTGTCGTTGTAGAGAAATTTTTTTATTTCAAAATAAGTGTTGTTTTATAATTTCAATGCAAAATTTATTAGTTTTATCTGTTATTCTATTTTTCTATTGGTTGAAATATGGTTAGATGTATAAGTAATTATATTTTTATCTAGAAAATATGTAAAATTAAATAATTTCTTAATCTACGTGTAAAAAGTTAGAACGACAAGTAAAACGAAACGGAGAGAATATATGAAAGGGAAGACGCGACAACAAAATGAGACAGTTCCACTGTAAGACTCAAAAATATTACCTTATCTTTTAACTAGTCATGGTATATTGTTGGTACTACATGTATTGTGAGTAGCTCTTGGATTGTCATTTCCTAACACAAGTTTTGTGAAACTTTATCCACACCAACTAAGATCTATACATTCCAAGTATACGGAATCTTAAAAAAACACATATTGTAAGACCTCCCTCGTATAGGTTCTATAAATACTGCAATCTTGTGATAAAATTTGATCAAAGAGTAGTTGTTTTGGTATTGCTTTTCTGAAATTGCAGACCACTGCAAGATTGGTTTCAATCATCATTTTTATTTAATGGTCTTGTCTGATAACCTGCTTGGTATGTCTTTCTTCGTAATAAATGGTGAGAGTGATGTCAAAGCGAAACAAAACTCAATGTAGGTGGATTTACTTTACTGAACAATTGGTTTATAAAAAAATTGAAAACTTTGATGATTTGACAGGTGAAAATAAAAACTGAAAAGCTTTATTGTCTTCCTCATACTTTAGTCAAACCCAAGTGAGAAAAAAAAAGAATCCAAACTCGAGTTGTCATGCGGAGAAAAGAGGCAAAGTGAAACCAGTATCTTTACTTTTACCGCTAGTAAATATAAAGATGAATCTTTTTAGTTAAGTCACATACCCAGAACTTTTTTTCCCGTCAAACTGACTATAATATAGACGAGATGAAAGTGAAACACGACCAAGATATTTCGTGGTTAGCTAAGCCGGCAAACACTGTTGTATCTCTGAAACCTAAAATCCATAAAGGAAAGAAGAAGCCCAAACAATAACAACCCATGGCAATTACCAGAGGCGGATGGATCCATTATGATATTACGAGGTCACAAAATATCCCTAAAATAATCAAATAAACTAGGTGGGTTGCCCGCACACGCGGGCATAACTTTTTTATAAAATTGTTTATCAGTATATACAATACTAATTTAAAAACTATAAAGATAATTATTATTTTTATTTTTATTTGATTTTTAATTTAAAAATTCTTTTAAATACTATATTCATTATTAATAAATCAATCTTAGAATTCACTCAATTATATAAATTAATAATTTTAATTGATTAATATTTAGTTATTTGTTTTCGGTTATTTAATAATTTATATATTTTATTTTTTAAGGGCATAAACGACATTAAAATATGAGAGGAATCCACATCAAATTCCATCCGCTAGATAAACCTGAAATAGAGCATACTATTGTGTTTTGGAGAACTGAATCATTCATTAACAGGAGGGAGCTCTGTTTATAGGTACAGAGAATGTACATAGATGGAAGGAGATATACGCTAGTTACTACAGAGTGATTACAGGGGATACTAATAACTAGTGATATATTACTTCTATATGCTAATACACCCCCCTCAAGATGGACCACCGGAGGAGAGTCCAATCTTGATGCAGAGGCCTTCAAAACGAGGTCGAGAGAGCGGCTTGGTTAGTGCATCTGCCAATTGGTCATGAGTAGATACATGGGAGACCCGGACTATACCATTCTGAACTTGATCTCGAACAAAGTGGTAGTCTAGAGCTAAATGTTTCATGCGAGAGTGAAATACCGGGTTTGCGGCCAAGTACGTGGCTCCCATGTTGTCACAATATATAGCTGTGTATGTGATATAGGTAGACGAAGCTCCTTCATGAGTGAAGTGGTCCAACATAGCTCGGCTGCAGTGGCTGCAACTGATCGGTATTCTGCTTCTGTTGATGATCTTGCAACACCCGTCTGCTTTTTCGAAGACCAAGCAACTGGGTGACTGCCAAGGTAGACAATGTAAGCACCCGTCGATGTGTAGTCATCTCTGTTCCCGGCCCAATCTGCATCGGTAAAGGCATGTAATGCAGGGTTGTTTTGGCTGGAGAAGAAGATCCCATGTGATCTAGTGCCAGAGAGATACCGGAGAACTCTTTTTACCGCTGTCCAGTGCTCCGTCGTGGGCTGGTGCATGAACTGTGATAGTTTATTAACTGCGAAAGAGATGTCCGGTCTTGTGAGAGATAGATATTGCAAGCTGCCCACCGCCATTCTATATTGTGTAGGGTCATCCAAGGCTGAGCCAGAGTGAAGCGAGAGAGATGTGTTTGGACACATCGGTGTAGAGACTGACTTTATATTACACATCTGCATTCTCTGTAATAAATCCATGATGTACCTGTTTTGAGACAAATGTAAACCATGAGATGATCTTAATACTTCAATTCCAAGAAAATAAGATAAAGGACCGAGGTCCTTGATAGAGAAACGATGAGAAAGGGGAATCGATAAACCGGTTTATGTGTGGTAAACTGCTTCCGGTGATGATTATGTCATCGACATAAACCAACATGTAGAGATAGACACCATTGTTCTTGTACATAAATAGCTATGCATCAGCAAGAGAGTTGGTGAACCCAGATTGTAGCAGGAAGTTGCGTAATTCGTTTGTACCAGGCTCGAGGGGCTTGTTTGAGTCCATATATCGCTTTGCGGAGCTTACATACTGCTGTCGGGTTGTCTTTATCAACAAATCCAGGAGGTTGAGCCATGAAAACTTCTTCCTCTAAGTGTCCTTGAAGAAATGCTGTGTTGACATCTAGTTGTCGTAATGGCCAGTTTCTGTTGGTGGCTGTGCTGAGCCAATCCTGATTGTAGCTGGTTTGACAACTGGGCTAAAAGTATCATGAAAATCAATTCCCGGCCTCTGTGTGAACCCCTTTGCGACCAAGCGGGCTTTGTACCCTATCTATTGAGCCATCTGGTTTTCTTTTAATGGTGAATATCCATCGACAACCAACAACATTGGCAGCGTGAGCAGCATCAGTAAGATCCCATGTTCTTTCTTTAAGTTGGGAATCCATCTCTTCACTCATTGCTTTTCGCCAGTATGGAGATTTTAAAGCTTCTGCAACAGAGCGAGGGATGGTTGTTGGAGGTCTGTCGACATGTGTGTGGAGATTTAATTTCTGAACTGGTTTCGTTGTCTATTGCTGGTCCTTGTTGGTGCAGAGGGAGGAGGATTTGATGCAGTGGCGACTGGTTCTGATTGCTCAGTTGGTGCTCTGGTTTCATTCACCGCTTCTGTAGGAACATTGTTGATTGGTACAGTTGGAGGAGGGGCAGTGGACGTTGAGGAAAGTGGAGCTGCGGTTTGAGCTGGGACCTGCAAGTTGAAGATAGGACTAATAACAGAAACAGGTGCGTTAGAAGGAGAAATGTGAATCAGAGTCATCAACTTGTGCAATCACAGGAGAAGATGTGGCAAATGGAAACACTGATTCATGAAAGATAACATGACGAGAAGTGTAAACCCGACTTGTTTGATCTGTCTAAACATAGATATGCACTTTGTGTTAATGAATATCCTAAGAAAATACAAGGTTTTGATCTATCATCAAGCTTGTGGGAAGCATAAGGTTTCAACCATGGAAAGCATAAACAACCAAAAATGCGAAGTTTATGAAAATTCGGGGAATGACCATGCAATTTTTTTGAAAGGTGTTTGAAAATCTAAGTTTTGAGTAGGCATTCTATTGATTAAATAAACAGCAGTGACGAAAGCATAAGACCAATATCCTTTTGGCATCGAGGCATGCGACAAGAGAGCAAGACCCGTTTCAACTATATGTCGATGACGGCGCTCAGCAATACCATTGTGCTCAGGAGTATGAGGAGGACTAGTCATATGTGATATGCCATGCAAAGAAAGAAAATGCAGCAAGACCAATGTATTCACCTCCATTATCAGAGTATAAAGTTCGTAATTTATGTTGAAATCGATTTTCAACTAAACTTTTGAACTTAATGAACACTTCATAAACCTGAGATTTTTGTTTTAATGGGTACAGCCATGTGTATCTAGTGTAATGATCTACAAAAATCACATAATATTTAAAACCATCAATCGAGTGAATCGGAGAGGTCCAAACATCAGAGAAAACAATGTCTAATGGGTGAGACGATCTCAAAGTTGAGGATGAAAATGGCAACTTATGCATTTTATTAATAGAGCAAGCTGAGCAAGGTTTAGCTAACAAAACATTGGAAACAAGTGGTAACTGAAACTTAGAAATAACTTTTTGAAGAATCGGTAAAGCCGGATGACCTAAGCGAGAATGCCAATCGGTAAGAGTAGTTTTTCACTAAAGATGCAAAAGCAAGAGAAGGTGGAGTGGAGCTGAGAGCTTTAGGCCACTCATAAGTGCCATGTTTAGGTGTTCCTTCCACCCGAAGGACCCCTGTCTGTAAATCCCTGACCTGGAAATAAGTAGGAGTGAAAATAACAGCAGCATCATTAGCTTTGCACAATTGAAAAACTGATATGAGATTCTTGTCTAGAGAAGGAACACACAAAATATTATTAATAAAAAAAGGTTTAGTGTAAGAGGGAAGAGAGCTAGAACCGGAGTGTGAGATCTGCAACGCAGAACCATCACCTAAGAGAACGTCATCACCTCCATGGTAAGGTGTATGCATCGAAGATTAGCCAAGTCAGAGGTCATGTGATGAGATGCTCCGGAGTCTAGAAGCCAGGTGGAAGGGTCTGACATCAAGGCTGGATTTGCACGAGGCTGCCATGACTGACGTGACTGAGGTATCTGTTGTTGTTGTTGCTGCCATTGTTGTTGTTGCTGCCATTGTTGTTGTTGCTGCCATTGTTGTGGAGCTGTGTGTGAAGGTGACCACTGTGGGGCAGAGCCATTTCCTTTGATGATCCGATACTCTGGGCAGTACTTGGCGCTGTGTCCTTGGATGCCACAGGCTTGACAACGCCCAAGATACGGTTTGGAAAAACGGTTGTTGTGATGCTGGTTGTTGTGCTGCGAGACTTGTTGAGAGGCGCGGTTCTGTTGTTGATGTGGAGTGCGTGAGTTATAGCGTGGACGACTATCAGCAGCATGTGCAACAATAGGAGCAACCACAGAGGTTTCAGTGCACAAGATCATTGCCTCTCGATTAAGGAGCCGTTCATAAAGCTCATTGAATGAGATAGGTTTGTCACGCCCATTGACAGCATCGATTTCTGACTTGTATTCTTCCACTAAGACCACCCAAAATATTTTCAGTAAGGTCTTCTGGATCCATTGGTTTGCCAAGGAGTGCAAGCTCATCGGCTTTAGACTTGATGCCACGCATGTACTCGCTAATAGTCTTTGTTCCCTTGGAGCATTTGTTAATCTGGTTCTTCAGCTGGCGGATGTGGCCTCGAGTGGGATTACCAAAGGTTTCAGCAAGTGTATCCCACACTTCTTCGTTGTATTGGCAGTGGAGACCATGGTTTGAAGCAGTAGTGATATGGCACCAATTATAGCGCTATACAACAAACGATCTTGACGTCTCCATGGGGCATATGCTGGATTTGGACTTGAACCCCGTTTACTTGAATTGTCGGAGAGGGCACACCATCATCAGATCCATCGATGAACTGTTGGAGTTCATGTCCTTCAAGTAAGGCACGTACCTGTCTTCCCCACATAAGATAGTTTTGATGCGTGAGTTTTGTCACGCTAGACATGTTTACAGATAGAAGTGTGGCTTGTGGATCTTGAGTATTGAACACAGAAGTGCGTTCTGCTGTTGATTCAGTGGCCATGTTGTTTGTTGTGAAAAACAGAGAGAGGAGAAGAAGAGGTGAGATGGCGAGAGACAGAAATCAGAAAAAAAAATTAGGTTAAACACCTATGTGGCTCTGATACCATATTGTGTTTTGGAGAACTGAATCATTCATTAACAGGAGGAGCTCTGTTTATTATTGACATGAAGAAATCATGGATCCCTAAACATGGTTCCCAAAATTATGGACCTTGTTTATGGGAGCTCATGAATTCATGGATCCTTAAAACATGGTTCCCAAAATCATGGACCTTGTTTATGGGAGTTCATGAATTCATGGACCTTGTTTATGGAAGATGTCTTTTGTATTCTCTATATATTACAATGTATTTGCAAAGAAATGAATTAAGGAAATAAGTTTCTCTCCTTCTTATTCTTATTTGTTCTTGAGTGTTCTTGAGTGTTCTTGAGTGTTCATATTCTTTCTCTTCATAAATCATCAATTCTAACATGGTATCAGAGCTTTAAGCTCCTACTTCATTCCGCAAACCTTCTCTATCCTTCTCTTTTATTCAGCAAAGCTTTTATGTTATTCTCATTCCGCAAATCATAAAAATGGAGAAGGAAAACATAATTTCCGTGACCCTTGAGGGTCCTAATTATCTCTCATGGTCAAGAGTGGCCAGAATCACCTTGGGATGTCATGGACTTTGGGACAGCCATATCATGAAGGCTGGAACTTCAAAGAGGATGGCTGAAGAAGATAGATACGTGAACAACCACAACCAATGGGTTCAAGAAGACCAACAAGCTCTGGCTCTCATCTGTAACTCCTTGTCAAAACTAATCCTGAAGATCAATTCTCACATCAAAACCGCCAAGAGACTATGGGAGAGTCTTCAAACCGCTTATGGGTGTTTATGGGAGAGTCTCCAAACCATCTATGAGAACGACCGGTTCCTCAGCTTTCTCCTACACCTAGACTCATCATTCAACACACTGATAAAGAATTTCTTTACTGGAAGAAAGATTCCATGCCTAGATGATGGTGATCCTCTCAAAGGCCAGCCGGATAAATGTAAAACCCAAGGAGCAGCAAGCAATTCAAGGGAGAACCATGTATTCTGCTCACATGGGTGATTCAACTGAAGACATGTGGAGAAATCAAGTTGGTACGACCTCATCTGATGATTTTGTGACCAGAAAAGACGCCAATTCCTTTATCTGGAGCACTGTCTTGGCTCTCATTGCTTCCAAGAAGGCTGGTACACATTCTCTTGACTCTAAACCTATCATAATAGATTCAGGAGCAAGCCATCACATGATTTGTGATAGGAACTTGATTAGTAATATCCAGCCTGCCGTAGGGAATGTAGTCATAGCAAATGGTGATAAGGTGAAGATAGAAGGGATAGGGAACCTTAAAGTGTTTGATAAGGAATCTACTGCCTTGTATATGCCTGGATTTTCATCTAACTTGTTATCAGTAAGAAGGGCTACGATTGATTTGGGCTGCCAAGTTGTGTTCAGACCAGATGAAGTTGAGTTTCAAGACCTGAAGACAGGAAAGGTCATTGGAAAAGGGCACAACCATCAGCAAATGTATCATCTTGAGAGGAATATGGTGCCAGAATCATCTATGCCTCACTGCCTGGCTAGCACCGTTAATGGCGCTGAGAACACAATATGGCATGCCAGATTGAGACATCCCCATACAAGAGCTCTAAACCTGATATTCCCTGGAGTGGTGTCTAAGAATGAAGAGTGTGAAGCCTGCATATTGGGGAAGCATTGTAGGACAGTCTTTCCACGGTCTGGCACCACCTATGAGAGTTGCTTTGACTTGGTTCACTCTGATGTATGGACGGCTCCATGTGTGTCAAGGGAGAATCACAAATACTTTGTCACCTTCATTGATGAAAAATCCAAATACACTTGGTTGACACTGATTCAGTCCAAGGATAGGGTGTTAGACGCCTTCAAGAATTTCCAAGCTCATGTCTCCAACCACTTCAATGCCAAGCTGAAGATCCTCAGATCAGACAATGGTGGAGAATACACAAGTCATGCATTCAAACAGTACCTGGCTCAACATGGAATTATTCATCAAACAAGCTGTCCATATACTCCTCAACAAAACGGAGTTGCTGAAAGGAAGAACAAACACCTGATGGAGGTAGCCAGATCAATGATGTTCCACACCAATGTTCCAAAAAGATTCTGGAGTGATGCGGTGGTGACTGCTACTTATCTGATCAATAGGACTCCAACTCAAGTCCTCAAAGATCTATCACCATTTGAAGTCCTTAACCAAACCAAGCCGGCTTTGGACCACTTACGGGTGTTTGGATGTCTCTGCTTTGTGCTGATACCAGGGGAGTAGAGAAACAAACTGGATGCCAGGAGCACAAAAGCGATGTTCATTGGCTACTCTCCAACACAAAAGGGGTATAAGTGCTATGATCCAGTAGCCAGAAAAGTTTTAATATCAAGGGATGTGAAGTTTGTGGAAACAAAGGGATATTATGAGGTGAAGAATTGGGATGATCTGAGGGACTTACCGCAATCAGAAAGAGCCACAAACCTCAGAATCATTTTGGAGAACTTCGGCATTGGCATGTCTCCAGCAACTCAAGAAACAAGAAGGAATATCCCTGAAGCTACTGCACCTGTTCCAGAAGCTGTAGTTGAAGAAGATGTGATTAATGAAAATGAAAAAATTGTCCATCCTGACCCTGAAAGGGGGAATCAACAAGAAGCTCATGATCAGGATGAGACCAAATCAGAATCAGTTCCTGAGACTCAAGATCAAGTTCCAGAAGAAAACAAATGAGGCAGCACCTGATCAGATACAGCCTTTGCGAAGGAGCACAAGAATCAGGCAACCGAAAGTCTACTTCAATGCTAAAGCTGTGGCACATCCAGTGAGTGCAGTATGCTCGCTTGCTCAATATCCAGAAGAACATCAAGTCTTCATTGGAGAATTGGATCAAGAGTACATCCCAAACACCTATGAAGAGGCAATGCAAGACAAAGAATGGAGAGAGTCTGTTGAAGAAGAGATCAATGCCATGATCAAGAACAACACCTGGTATGAGACTGAAGAAAGCCGTGACCAGCAGACTCTTGCATACCATCAAGTATCTTGCAAATGGAAAGCCAGAAAGGAAGAAAACCAGACTGGTAGCAAGAGGATACACACAAGTGTATGGAGAAGATTATCTAGACACGTTTGCACCAGTGGCGAAGCTTCATACAATCCGGATACTCATCTCATTGGCAGTGAACCTAGAGTGGGGTCTTTGGCAAATGGATGTAAAGAATGCTTTTCTACAAGGTGAACTAGAAGATGAAGTGTACATGAGACCACCTCCGGGAATGCAAGAGATGGTAAAACCAGGAAATGTCCTCAGACTCAGAAAGGCGATCTATGGCTTGAAGCAATCACCAAGAGCTTGGTACCACAAACTAAGCACTACATTGAATGGAAGAGGATTTGTGAAGTCTCAAGCGGATCACACACTCTTCACTCTCACCAGCAAGTCCGGGATTATTGTGATCCTAGTCTATGTGGACGACATCATCATTACTGGTAGTGACAAGGAGGGGATCAGTGCCACCAAGACATTCCTCAAGACCGCATTTGACATCAAGGATCTAGGTGAACTGAAGTACTTCCTCGGGATTGAGATGTGCAGATCAAAGGAGGGTTGTTCATGTCCCAAAGAAAATATACTTTGGATATTCTAAAGGAGGCAGGAGATCTTGGAAGAAGACAAGCCAAGACACCACTTGAAGAAGGCTACAAGACACTGCGAGAGGGGGAGTATGAAGATACTCCATTTGAAGATGTCAAGCAATATAGGAGAATTGTTGGGAAGCTGATCTATCTAACCATTACCCGGCCAGATGTTTGTTTTGCAGTAAATCAGGTGAGCCAGCACAATGCAAAATCCCAAGGTTCATCACTGGAACATGGTGGAGAGAATCCTAAGATACTTAAGGGAGGCTCCGGGTCAAGGCGTATGGATGGCTTGCAACAGAAACACTGAGGTTGTTGGATACTGTGATGCAGATTGGGTTGGAGATAGAACAGACAGAAGATCAACTACCGGCTATTGCACATTCATTGGAGGAAATTTGGTTACATGGAAGAGTAAGAAGCAGAAGGTTGTGTCTTGCTCAAGTGCAGAAGCAGAGTACAGATCAATGAGGAAATTAACCAGTGAACTCATCTGGATAAAGAGTCTTCTAGGCGACTTGGGGATTGAGATCACCAACCCCATGACCATGCATTGTGACAACCAAGCCGCAATACACATTGCGTCCAATTCAGTCTTCCATGAGAGGACAAAACACATAGAAGTAGACTGCCACAAGGTAAGACAAGCAGTAGAGCAGCAAATGATCCTCCCATGCTACACAAGGAGTGAAGATCAACTGGCGGACATCTTCACCAAGGCGGCCAGCAGCAAAGTTTGTGAGTCCATTGGTCCAAGACTAGGACTCATAAACCTTCCATGTCAGTGATCCCCTCACCATGGAGTGTTCTACTTTTTTTCCTTTGCTTTGGTTTTTATCCAAGTGGTTTTTCCAAGTAAAGGTTTAATGAGGGAATACTTCATGGCTTTCCAAGCTTGACTTGTTTCATATGGTCAAGCTTGAGGGGGAGTATTGACATGAAGAAATCATGGATCCCTAAAACATGGTTCCCAAAATTATGGACCTTGTTTATGGGAGCTCATGAATTCATGGATCCTTAAAACATGGTTCCCAAAATCATGGACCTTGTTTATGGGAGTTCATGAATTCATGGACCTTGTTTATGGAAGATGTCTTTTGTATTCTCTATATATTACAATGTATTTGCAAAGAAATGAATTAAGGAAATAAGTTTCTCTCCTTCTTATTCTTATTTGTTCTTGAGTGTTCTTGAGTGTTCTTGAGTGTTCATATTCTTTCTCTTCATAAATCTTCAATTCTAACATTTATAGGTACAGAGAATGTACATAGATGGAAGGAGATATACGCTAGTTACTACAGAGTGATTACAGGGGATACTAATAACTAGTGATATATACTTTCTATATGCTAATACATACCACACAA